>NW_021025769.1:595089-606069 GCF_004153795.1 Camellia sinensis
AAATTCGTCCTCGCTCGGAGGGACCGAAAGAATAATACAAGTTAATTAACCTACAAGCTAATTAAATATTACAAATTGCCTAATTAGCTAACAAACTAACTAAGCTAATAAAAACAGTAAACTGGCTTGGGAAGGGAACCCAATGCAATGCGTGCTCGGGTCTTGCTCGGAAGTGCACCGCCATGCATAGGCTGCCTCTGTTTTCCTTTATTTACTCTTCTGGAGGCTGCCAAAACCTCAGGATTGCTTTTCTGGATACTGGGGAATGCCATCGGCTGGGTAGAATGCCCACCGGCAGTGGAATGTAATCACTGGCCATTGGTGAAGCTATCGGCAGAGTGAGGATTGCCGGTCGGCACTTATCACTGCCGGTCGGCAGAAAGCTTCTGCAAAATCTGCAATTGACAGCAACAGAGGGCAAGGCAGAGCATGGCAATACAATTCAAGGCATATATGCACCAATCATGTCCCTTATCATGTTATTGACTCAAAGGGACATGCTCCTTGGTTCTCGGACCATCAATCGCGCATTTCCAGGCGTGATGGCCCAAAGGACCAAGTGTGCACGTTTTGATGTCAAATGCAATGCAAACCAATCAAACCAAAGTCCAATTCCTATCACTAGATCAAGGAGCAAGACATGCATGCCAAATGTAACGCAACCTAGGCATACAAGCTAAGGATGCAACGTGGAAATGCAAGATGCACACGCAAGCATGCAAACAAACATACAAGGTAAGCATGAGAGCAAACAAATAATGGACTAAAACATGATTTGGGCAACTCTAATAAGGCCCAAAACAGTGGCCAAAGTGACCAAAATAAAGGACCAAATACACATGCACACATGCACATGATTAAGGGCCAACACTTAGGCACAAAAGGGGGACTCTCAAGCACACTTGAAAGAGGCATAATGTGGAATAATGGCATGCAAGATAAACATTGAAAATCATGTTGAGATGGTGCCAAACCAAGCAAACAAAATAGACTAAGCATGCGATAAATGGCCCAAGTACTTGAAGCAAGTCAAAGGGGCTTGAACCATGACCAAGTCAACCAAGCCTCACAAGGCTAAGGGGACTTAAAATAGGCTCAAGGCAAACCTAGACCATGCAAAGGGGACTCTTAGATGGCATCTAAGTGGCTCAAATTCAAAGGCATGTACAAGCATGCAATAAATGGCCCAAGTACTTGAAGCAAGTCAAAGGGGCTTGAACCATGAACAAGTCAACCAAGCCTCACAAGGCTAAGGGGACTTAAAATAGGTTCAAGGCAGACCTAGACCATGCAAAGGGGACTCTTAGATGGCATCTAAGTGGCTCAAATTCAAAGGCATGTACAATGGCCAAAACATGGAGCATGCTACACAAGCTTTCAAAGCATTAAAGAGGTGTCCAAGGCAAGCATACAAGCATGTCAAAGGGACTGAAATTACATGACAAATGGTCCCAATCCACTAAATTAAGGCAAGGATGCATGCTATACATTCACACACTTAAGGCCAACAAGCCAAAAATGCAAAGGGGCTATACAATGCATGCCATGGCTGACCCAAACAACTGTGGACAGACCTCTAGCATGGTAAAATAAGCATAGAAGCTTCACAAAACTAGACCTAAAACAAGCTTGAACAAAGGTTTACAACCTAAGGCATGTTAAGGCAATAAAGTAGCATTACAAGGTAGGTATGCTAAGCATGCATGGTGTACCAAAACCAACAATAAACAGGGGCATATTATGATATAATAGGCACAAAAAACAGCCAAGGCATGGTCAACATGAAGCTTAGCTAGATGCTCCCTCAAGAGGCCAAAAATGGTCCATTTCAAGGACAATAAGGAGAGGGGGTGGCCCTTTCCTTCTTGGGACCTCAAGGCACCATTCTCACCTCTGAAATCCCTCAAGATTTCAGTGGTGAGGAGGCCCAAACATGAAGGTCTCGGAGCTCACTCAAAATAGCACAAAATGGGGCCTTTCAAGGCCTAAGAGGGGTCAAACACCTCCAAACCACAAAACACTCTAAACAAACTATTTAGAGGGCCTAAAAACAGAACTTTTTTATATTATACACCAAGCTCAAAAACAATTTTAAGATAGGTAAAAATACAATGCAAAAATGGGGAATAAATGGACTAGTTTCTTACCCTTGTTGACTTTCTTCACAAATGGTGGACCAGCTGGTTCTTCAAGCTCAAAACCACCCAAGAACACCAAGAACAACCTCTGGTTCTTCAAGGAACCAAGGAAAGGTTAAACACTATGTGTTTGTGTGCAATAGTAAGACACAAACACACTTAAACACACACAAAGGTAAAAAGAGAGAGAGGTGTAGAGATAGAATGTGTATCAATCCTAACCCTAGAACTCAAAACCCTAATATGGCTGTCTAAAATCTCTAAAGTGTCTAACCCTAAGCAAGGGCGAGAAAGGCTCCTCTTATAGAGCTTTTTGTCTTGTAAAGCTTACAAGACAAGCTTCTAAAGAGAGAGATCCCTCCATACACGTGTATGGAGGGGAGCCAAATGCAAGACAGCTGTAATAAAATATCTGCAAAATTAGATGAACAGTAGTCGGCTACCCAAAAATGCCATTTTGGAAAAAGGGAGTGCCGACCGGCAACAAAGAATGCCGACCGGCAACAAAGAATGCCGACCGGCAATATAGATTGCCGATGGCAGCAAAACACTAGCCGGTGGCCTCTGGCCATGGCCGGTGATGTGTGGGGATGCCTCACAAGGCATTCCCTGCCCCTTCAAGGCAAAACACAAGTGTTTGGTGCAAAACCAGATACTAAACAGTCGAATTCGGGGATCCTGAGGCAAGGCGCGTAGCCGAGACCTCCGGGAACTCCAAACGAACACAAACATGGATGATCACCGGGTGTTCAAACAGTGACGTCCGAGTCTTGAGGACGGTCAAAAATGGGGTGTCTACAGTATGTCTCTGAGCGAGTCTTTCCAAGTCGCTGCTTTAGTGGAAAAGTTACCACTGGCTTGGAAAGATTTCAAACATTATTTAAAACATAAACGCAAAGTGATGACAATGGATGAACTTATTGTAAGACTGAGAATTGAGGAAGATAACCGAAAGGCTGAAAAGAAGAATGGGAAAAATCCCATTAAGTCCAAGGCTAATGTGGTTGAACAAGTTCATAAACCACATAACAAAAAGAGGAAGTTTACTGGAGATGGTCCTAAACAAGGCAACAACAATGGCAACAAGAAGTTCAAAGGAAAATGCTATAACTGTGGCAAGACTAGACATCGGGCTTCTGATTGCCGCAGCCCTAAGAAGGATCATGGAAGTACGAGCAAGAATACTACCAATCAGGCCAATGTAACTGAACTAGATTACATCTCTGACGGAGTGAATGACATCAACCTCTCTGCTGTGGTGTCTGAGGCTAATCTGGTTGGAAATCCCAAGGAATGGTGGGCTGACACTGGGGCAACTCGTCATATTTGTGTGGACAAGAAGATGTTCACTACCTACAATGAGGCTGCAAATGGTGAACAACTTTTCATGGGAAATTCTTCTACTTCTACTGTGGCTGGACAAGGGAAAGTGATCTTGAAGATGACATCAGGGAAATAACTGACCCTCAACAACGTATTGCATGTACCTGACATTCGGAAGAATTTAGTTTCTGGTTATTTGTTAAGTAAAAATGATTTTAGGCTTGTTTTTGAGTCTGATAAATTTGTATTAACAAAGAGTGGTATGTATGTTGGTAAGGGATACATGAGTGATGGTCTCTTTAAGTTGAATGTAATGACAGTTGTACCGAAAGTTGCTATGAATAAGAATAACACATCTTTTGCTTATATTCTTGAGTCGAATTTATGGCATGGTAGATTAGGACATGGAAATTATGATGCTTTGCATAGATTAATTGGTTTTGATTATATACCAAAGTTTGAAATTAATCTTAATCATAAATGTGAAGTTTGTGTAGAAGCGAAACTAACTAAGGCTCCATTTAAATCGGTTGAAAGGAAAACCGAACCTCTAGAATTAATTCATACTGATGTATGTGATCTTAAATTTGTTCAAACTAGAGGAGGCAAAAAGTATTTCATAACATTTATCGATGATTGCACAAGATATTGTTATGTTTATTTACTTAGAAGTAAAGATGAAGCCTTAGAAACGTTTGAACTCTACAAAACAGAAGTTGAAAATCAACTTGGTAAAACCATTAAAATGGTTAGAAGTGATAGGGGTGGTGAATATGATGCACTATTAAATGAATTTTGTGCACAACATGGCATTATTCACCAAACTACAGCACCCTATTCTCCTCAGCAAAATGGAATTGCTGAAAGAAAGAATAGAACCCTATAAGAAATGATGAATGCTATGTTACTAAGTTTAGGCTTACCACAGAACTTGTAGGGGGAAGCAATATTGTCTGCTAATTATGTTCTTAACAGAATACCCCACAAGAAAACCAACAACACTCCTTATGAATTGTGGAAAGGTCGACCGCCTTCCTACAAATACTTAAAAGTGTGGGGGTGTTTGGCAAAAGCTGAAGTTCCTGTTCCTAAAAAGACTAAGATTGGGCCAAAAACAGTAGATTGTGTGTTTATTGGTTATGCTCAGAATAGTAGTGCATATCGATTTTTGACTTATAAATCAGAAATACCTGATATAAATGTGAACACTATTATAGAGTCAAGGAATGCTGTGTTTTTTGAACATGTCTTTCCTTACAAGAAAGGACAGGAATTAAGTTCACAGAAAAGAACTTATGATTGTACACAAAGTCAAGAGACTAATGACAATCAAACACAAGAGGCTAGTAATGGTCACGACCAACAGGATTTAACTGATGATGAACCAAGACGACGTAAGAGAGTGAGAACATCAAAATCCTTTGGTCCAGATTTTCTGACATACCTGTTAGAAAATGAACCTCAAAGCTTTAAGGAAGCAATGACAGGTCCTGAAGCACCTTTGTGGAAAGAGGCTGTTAATAATGAAATTGAATCCATTATGCAAAATCATACTTGGGAATTGGTGGATCTTCCACTAGGTTCTAAACCTGTTGGATATAAATGGATATTCAAGAGACAAATGAAAGCAGATGGTTCAGTTGACAAGTATAAAGCAAGACTTGTAGTTAAAGGTTACAGACAAAAGGAAGGTCTGGACTATTTTGACACATATTTCCCTATGACAAGAATAACATCCATTCGTATGCTTATTGCTATAGCAGCGTTGTTTAAATTAGAAATACATCAAATGGATGTTAAGACAACTTTCTTAAATGGTGATCTAAATGAAGAGATCTATATGGAGCAACCCGAAGGGTTTGTAATGCTAGGGCAAGAAAACAAAGTTTGTCATCTGGTAAAGTCTCTTTATGGATTAAAACAAGCACCTAAGCAATGGCATGAAAAATTTGATCATGCAATGCTTACTAATGGGTTTAAGATAAACGAATGTGTCAAATGCGTCTATGTTAAAAACACTGACCAAGGATGTGTCATAGTTTGTTTTTATGTGGATGACATGCTTATCATTGGAAGTAGTCAAAACATGATCATATGAACTAAGCAAATGCTTGACAAAAGATTTGATATGAAAGATATGGGGGTCGCAAATGTTATATTAGGAATGAAAACTACTAAAACATCTGATGGATATGCATTATCTCAATCACATTATATTGAGAAAATTCTTGGTAAATTTATCAAGGATGAAATGAATGTAGCAAGAACACCTGTAGACATTAGTCTTTATTTATCAAAAAATGAAGGTGATGCGGTGTCTCAGTTAAAATACTCTCAAATCATTGGAAGCCTAATGTACCTAATGAATTGTACTCGTCCTGATATAGCTTATGCTATTAGTAAATTGAGTAGGTACACTAGTAACCCCAGAGAAGACCATTGGAAGGTGATCATTCGGGTTCATAGATATCTAAGATTCACCCGTGATCATGGTTTGAACTTTACTCGATATCCAGCAGTACTCGAAGGTTATTGTGATTCAAATTGGATATCGGATACTAAAGATTCAAAATCCACTAGTGGATATGTCTTTACTCTGGGAGGTGCTGCTGTTTCTTGGAAATCCACGAAACAAACATACATCGCACGATCCACAATGGAATCCGAGTTCATTGCTTTAGACAAAGCAGGAGAAGAAGCAGAATGACTTCATCACTTCTTAGAAGACATTCCAATGTGGCCAAAACCTGTGCCAGCTATTTGCATTCATTGTGATAGTCAATCTGCAATAGGCAGGGCACAGAATCACATATATAACGGTACATCACGACATATTTGTCGTCGACATAATACTGTAAGGCAATTGTTGTCAAATGGAATAATCTCAATAGATTATATTAAATCTAAAGAGAATATTGCGGATCCGTTAACAAAAGGTTTGACAAAAGAGCTAGTGTATAGTTCATCAAAGGGGATGGGATTAAAGCCTATTACATAAGAGTCATCATAATGGTAACCCTACTTATATGACTGGAGATCCCAAGAACTAAGTTCAAAGGGACAACTAAGTTATGTGTGGCTCGCCATAAATCACCAAGGGATTAAAATTCCCTACCCATTCCTATGGTGAGAGTGATATCTGCAACATGTGTTATCTGCAGGGGTATAAGGATAAGCTTAGCTTTTAATGATTACTTATATTTTGATTTAGTCATGGAAATTAGGACGAGTATAAGGAGATACTAATAATAAGAATCACCTATATGAGTGTCGAACTGGGGCCGGTTCTATGAGAATCAAGAGGCTAAATTTTCTAGAAACACTCATGAAAACCAGGAGCGTTCAAGGCCAAAATGAACACAACAGTGAGAACCACGATGTGTTAGAAGATATTTTGTGTGAAATCTATTGTCTTGGCTTACACAAACGGCTGAACAATTCAAGGCATCGCGTCCATTGGTTAGCTAGTAAGTCCAACAGGTTATCACTAGGGAAGGTTCAAGGCCGAAAGCTACCTATCCTGATGCAAGATATTTTTCGACTTATACTCTTTCGACAAATTCTACATATTGTTGCATTTCCGTTGTCATCAAAGTCCATTCGTGTGGGGGATTGTCAGAAATGGTTTGAAATTCTGGGTAAAACTAGAATTTTTTTCTATCTTTGGTTAATTATTTAGGTGGGACCTGTGCGCCAAAATTGGACGGTTTAGACGTCCGCGAACGTCCCGGGAGGGAAATCCTGTTCTGTTCATATGGGCTTACTACAGTTCAGGACTTCAAATGTCATGGTCCTGTATCTAATCTCGCAGAGTGCAATGCAAGACCGATGAATCATCAAAGAGTCCAAATCTGGCAAATCGTTTTGGAAAACAGATTTTTAGAAAGAAGTGCCAAACATGGACTGCTTTGCCAGATACAGAGTCGCCACCTAAATATTTTATTTTGGGGAATTTAGGAAACCCTGACTCGTGCCTAAGGCCACGTGTCCGTCATCACCAAAGTTGCCTCGGCTCGGGAACTTGGGTACAATTGGGTAAGGTCACTTCGTGAGCACCCCCGCTCGCTCGATCAAAGATCGGCCTCTACTAAACATGATATCGAGTTTTGAAAACATTATGTGCTCTTATTCCGGTTATTAGTCTAGATTTACTACGTGATGCGCACAACATACAAGTATAGACTGGATCGCCTGAATTGGAATGTTTGTTTATTTTGAAAATGGTTTGATGGTGCTACCCGCAAGTAGGCTAAGACGCGGATTTGCCACCCTCGGGTGGGCTTAGAAAATGTAATACTTTGCCACTCTCAAGTGGGTTTAAAACTCACAGTCAATGCATTATTCCAATTCAGATAATCCAACCTTCACCCACGGGCATTTAGGCAGTTATATCACATAAGCAGTTACCCTCATGGTAAGCTTGCTATCATGGCAACACTTACACTCATGCAAGGATGCTAAAGCATAAACACTTACCCAGTACTCCGAGCCAAAACAGAAACTAGTTAGTAATCAGTGCATGATCCTAGTTCATGTTAAAATGGCTAATGCAATACATGCAAAATGCAACTACAATAGGCTCGGCTATCCTAAGAATGGCATATGAGATGCTACAGTTAACACGTATTCAACTTGGAATTGAAATACAATGCAGTTAGCATGATGCGCCGAGCCCGGTGCATGCAAAACAAATGAATGAATGCAATCATGCGAGCATAAATATGCTTATTGAAACATGACCTAATCTAACCATCATAAGCTGGTAAATAAAAGGGAGAAAGACGTGGAGTTGGAAGACATACATCACACGCACGCACACTTATTACAATTGTGTCCTCGCTCGGAGGGTCCGAATAAATAATATAGTCCGAATAAACTATTAACTGCTCTAGCTAATTAAATATTACAAAACCCTAATCAATTAACAAATTAACTAGGAAAACAAAATAAACTAGTATGCAAATCCATGGATCACCTCAGCTCTGTTCCGAATGATGAAAGATGCATGCATGCTCATGTCGCCTCGTCGAAAAATTCCTCGCAATGCCCCGATTTGTCTCTGTTTGCAATTAATCCCGGAATGCTGTGTAAAGCTCTAGAACGCTGCTGATTTCTGGTTTGCTGCAACAGAGAGCAAGAAAGGGGCATGGCAAAGTATTTTCACATATGTATGCACACTTGTAGACGCGCCCTCGGGCCTCATGCTACAGTTCGGACTCAATTGGTGTCACGGTCCTGTATCTAATCTCGCAGAGTGCAATGCAAGACCGATGAATCATCAAAAAGTCCAAATCTGGCAAATCGTTTTTGAAAACAGATTTTTTTAAAAGAAGTACCAAACTTGGACTGCTTTGCCAGATACAGAGTCGCCACCTAGATATTTTATTTTGGAAAATTTAGGAAACCCTGACTCATTTTCCTAAGGCCACGTGTCCGCCATCACCAAAGTTGCCTCGGCTCGAGAACTTGGGTACGATTAGGGAAGGTCAGCTATGAGCACCCCCTCTCGCCTGATTCGAAGATCGGCCTCTACTAACCATGATATTCGTTTTTGAAAACGTTATGTGTTCTTATTCCGGTTATTAGCCTAGAATTACTGTGTTATGCGCATAACAAACAAGTATAGACCAAATCGCCTAAATTGGAACAAAACATTTCATGCTTGTTTCGAAAATGGTTTGCTACTGGCAAGTAGGCTAAAAAATGTAGATTTCGCCACCCTCAGGTGGGCTTTAGAAAAGATGATTTTGCCACTATCTAGTGGGCTTAAAACTCACAGTTTTAATGCGTTATCCCAATTTAGTCAATTCAACCTCCATCCACAGGCATTCAAGCAGTTATATCACATAAGCAGCTAGCCTCATGGTAATCATGCTATTATGGCAACACTCACACGCATGCGGTATGCTAAAGCATAAATGCTTACCGAGTACTCCAAGCCAGAACAGAAGCTAGTTAGTAATCATGTGCACGATCCTAGTTCATGTTGAGATGGCTAATGCAACACATGCAAGATGCAACTACAATAGGCTCGGCTATCCTAAAGATGGTATGTGAAAATACTGCCACTAATAGGTATTCAACTTGGAATTGAAATACAAGTGTAGTTAGTATGATGTATCGAGCCCGGTGCATGTAAGACGAATGAATGGATGCAAACATGCTATCATGCTATATGCTAATTGAAGCATGCCCTAGACTAACCATCGAAAGCTAGTAAATAAAAGGGAAGAAAGACGTGGGGTTGGGAGACATACACACACTCACGCACACTTATTACACAATTGCCCTCACTCGGAGGGTCCGAATAAATATTACAGTCCGAATAAATAATACTAAATTAATTATTACAGAATTTCTAATTAATTAACAAATTAAATGTAGAAAGAAGGTGGCCACAGCCCTGTCTCGAGGTGCGCGGATGATGCATGCTTGACGTCTCTCCCGGAAATTCGTTGCCATAGCACTGTTGCCTCTGGTTGCACTGCCCTGCTCCTCTGAAAATTCTCACAAGCCCCAAGGATGCTTATATGGACACTGGGGAGCATCACCGACCGAGTGGGGACATCATCGGCCAAAGGGGATGGTCACCGGCCACTGATCAAGCTTATCGGCCACAAATTATTGGTCGGTCGGCACTCCTGGTAGCCTACCGGCCAAAATTTCCTGCAGAACCTGCAGTTGACAGCAGCAGAGGGCAAGCAGTGTATGGCATGGAATTTTTTTGAGCAAATGTGAGCATGGACACACTCCCTATCATGCAAGGGACTCAGGAGAGCATGACCCTCGACCCTCGAGCCATCAATTGCGCATTTCGACGCATGATGGCCTAAGAGGCCAAGTTTGCAATTCAATGTAAATGAATGCAACAAAAGAGATGAGTGCCAACACCCTATCATATTGAAGTCAAGGGCATTGGCTACCGAGGGTTGAGATGTGTTTCGTCACTTGGAGTACGAACACTCCTCACCCCTCAAGTTTGGTTTGACACCCCAAACCAAACAATGCAAGGTATCTTAAGCTTGATTCTCACAAGATGCAACATGAGGCTAAGGTATATTATGTTTTTGAGTTGTTTTTGCATGAATTTGAGCTTGAAAATGAGTTTAAAAGCTTAAGGTTGAATCAATTTTTGGATTATCCAAGAAAGCCTAGAACCGCATGCACAGAGCTTACAATCGCTGTCACGACCCAAACCCGCCCCTATTGGTTTAGCATCGTAATTGGCCAGTAATCTGTGGATTACCAAAGGCCTCTTAACAGATAAGCACATAATAAGGGACTCAACTAAAGTAGTAGTGTGTGTTTGTGTGCAAAACTAAGGATAAAATACACCTTAAAGGCCCTCAAACACACACAAATGATGAGAGAGAGGGAGATATAGAGAGAGAAGGTATATCTCAGATGTATATATGTATATCCCTCTGGTTTTTTTGCTCAACCCCAACAATGGAGGAGGGGGCTCTATATATAGACAAAACAAAGGTTTGAAGCTTCTCAAAGAAGCTAAACAAAAAAT
>NW_021025769.1:606612-619398 GCF_004153795.1 Camellia sinensis
AAGGGGTCAAAGGGGGCAAGGCTTCCTAAGGAAGCTAGGACAGCTGGTAAGCTTCTTGAGGAAGCTTTGACAAAGGGTCAAGCTTCCTCAAGAAGCTTTGACCAAAAAGGGTGCAAAAAGGGCAAAACAGCCACATGTATGCCCCGAGGCAGGTTTGGTGCATTCCAGCTGGCACAGCTGGCATGCACCATGCCTGAAAAAGGTAAAAAGGTGCTACCGGCCAGAAAAGGAGGTCACCGGCCAAACAGATGGCCGGCCAGCCATACTGAGTGCCGACCGGCCAATGGTATAATTCACCAATGGCCGGTAGCCTCAAAACATAGCCGGTGGCCTCAAATCAAGGCCGGTGGGTGTCAGGGGTAGCTAACAAGCTAGTTTTTACCCTCAGAAGCAAAAACACAAGTGTTTGGTGCAAAACCAAACATAGAACAGTCGAGTTGAGAGATCCTAAGGCAATGTGCGTAGTCGAGACCTCCGGGAACTCAAAACGAAACACAAACATGAGTAATCACCGAGTGTTTGAGCGGTGGTGTCCAAGTCTTGAGGATGGTCAAAAATGGAGTGTCTACAACACCTCGATCCTCGTGCCACCAATCACGCATCTCGATGCACGGTGGCCGAGGAGTCAAATTGCACGACTCGATGTGAAATGAATGGACATGAAAACACAACAAGACCTAAACTCCATCATGGGTAATCTGGAGGGTCGGCGACCGGGAATTGAGACACGTTTTGTCATTTTGAGTACGAAACGTCCCCCGTTTCCCGTGTTTGGGCTAACTCCCATCCCAAACACAATGCAATGAGATGGCATACACAATGCGACTAACATGCAACCTAGCATACGCAATGCAATGGACTAAAATGGCATACACAATGCACGATGGACTTACACCAATATGAGTGGACCTCAGCCACACTCAAATCAGTGGCCATACGATGAAAATGAGACAACCGAAATACATGCAGACGTGCACGAATGCCAAAGACCGATCCTAAGGCATCAAATGCCACTCTACCAAAGCATGGCAAGGGATGAAGTTTGGCATACAAACACACATGACACAGCTCTGAAATGACATAAAAGATGATCCCGAAACATGCGAATATGTCACACAATGCATGCTAGATGGCCCGGGTATCGAAACTAGTGAAGCGGGTTACACTAGAGGTACACAAAGAAATGAACCAATGGAAAAACCAACCCCAAACAGACCCTAGGCAGGTCTGAAACAGTGGGGAAATGGCCTAAAATGATGGCTCGGAATGCAAAGAAATGGAGTTCATTCAATGGTCAGTAAATGAGGCATACAAGCCCGACGCTCAAACGCATTTAAAGAGTACTAAACATGGGAATATGACATTCACATAAGCTCTGAAATATGATGTATAATGGCCCCAAAACAAGAAAACATCTCAATATATGCATGTAGTGGACCTCAAAACTCAAAGCTAAGCCTGGACATTGAACTACAAGCATGCAAAACAAGCATCATTCGACCATGAGACCCAAAAACAGAGCTAAGGCAGTCCAAAATATGCATAAAATTAGTTTAAGGCATGGCCAAAAAGTGCTAAAATCAAGGGTCAACAAAGCATGCAAAGAAAGCTAGTGAACCATGATTTGTACTACAACTATATGAAGCATATGAGAGCTCACCAAACCAGCCAAAAAAAGAAGTTTGCCATGCCAAATATGCCCAAAAACCCACTGAAACTCAGTCAATGCATGCAAGAATGATAGGCTCCTTTGGAAGGCCATGCAAGGGGTTATTCTACACATGTATGATGGACACACAAAATGGCAAAACCACCTCTGGAAAGAGGTTATGAGGGTCCTAAAACCCACCAAAAAGGTCCTAAAATTAGTCTAGGAAGCATGCAAGTGAAAGCCCCTTTGAAAGGCCTTGAATAGGATTGTTCTACACATGCATAATTGACACTTTATATGGAAAAATGGGCTTTAGACAGAGCCTATGCTGACCTTAAAACTCACCAAATAGGGCTTGAAATATGGCTTTGAAATATGCAAGTAGGAGCCCCTTTGGAAGGCCAACAAAGCTAGTAAACAAATCAAGGGGTGAGAGGGTCACCCCTCTCTGATTTTAGTGCTCAAAAACACATGTTAGCCACTAAAAATCCGCTGGATTTCAGTGGCTAAAAGGCCAAACCAAGGCCAACACAAACGCTCTAATGCATAGCCCTAAACATGAGTCAATGAAGCATGCAAAGGGGAAGATGACCCCAAACAAAAAAAAATATCTTAAACAAACATGTTTATAAGCTCAAAAAAAAACTTTTTTCAGTTTATGACAAAACCCAGAAATGCTTTCAAATAAGGCTAAAGAATGAAGCAAAATAAAGCTACAAAGAGGGAAATGGTGACCTACCCTTGTAGCACAGCAATGCAGCAAGCTCTGGACCAAGAAAGTGAGCCCTCAACCTCTAAAAAACAGCTCCAAGGTACTTAGGATGGTAGTGGAGGTGTTGTGCTTGGAGGTGTAGTGCAAATGGCCAAGAACCATAGAGCTATGGAGTTTGGATGTAGAGATATAGAGGGAGAGTATATGTATGCCTCAGCCAAAAATGTTCAATCCTTGTAAATGGAGAGGAGAGCCTCTCTTATAGAAGAAGAGGTCCAAGGCTTCTTGGAGAAGCCTCAAGCAAAGGGACGAAGCTTCTAAAAGAAGCTAAACCAAAAGGGTTAAGCTTCTCTTAGAAGCTAAGCAAAAAGGGCCAAAGCTTCCTTAAGAAGACAAATAAAAGGGTTAAATCTCGGAAGATGAGGCAAATGCCTCCCAGCTAGCACAGCTGTATGCAACTCAGGAAGGCCAAAAAGGAGATGGTTGGCCGACCACTTCCCCTGGTCGACTGACCAGGGGTCAAAAGGGTCAACAAGAAAAGGTGGTCGGCCATGCCAAAAAGGTGGCCTCCCAGGTGAATGCAACATAGTGGTGGTATGGGAGACCAGAAAATGTGGCTCAAAAGTGAAGGAGACCAAGTGGTCAAAAGGGTCAAGCACCAAAGGTGGTTGGCCATACCAAATAGGTGGCCTCCCAGATGAATGCAACACAATGGTGGTATGGGAGACCAGAAATTATGGCCCAAAAGTGAGGGAGACCACCTCTCTAACAAGAAAATTGGGCGGCGAAAAGAAAAGTGGTCTCCAAGAATAAAAGGTTGTCTCCCACCATACTACCACCTTTCTAACAATGAAACCAGGGTCCATGCCAAAAATGAGCCCTAACCGATGCAAAACGAGGGTTCGGGGGCCAAAATGCACAACTGGGGGCCCCGAAAACTGACTGTTAAGCGTCGAAAGTGGCGTACGACCCCGAAGGTGGTCTCCCGGGCCACAGTGTCCCTCTAGGGAGAGGAAACAAGGTGTGTGCCAAAAATCGGAGCAAACGGAGGTAGTTAAGTGGTCTCGAACTGAGGCACACGGCCGACGGCTCCGAAAATCGAAAACTGATCTCCAAACGGGAAAAATGGCCTACGACCACGAAACGTAGCCTACGGCCACTGAGAGATGGTCTACGAGATCTCTCCCTTCCTTCAGGAAGAGAAAACAGAGAAAACAAGACTTGGTTCGCAAACCGAGGCAAGGCACAAAAAGGTTCCGAAGCCTGGAGGCATGGCTCTCAGCCGAGACTTTGCAATCTCAGAACGAGCACAAAATGCAACATCACCGAGCGCTCAGTTGGTGACGTCTGAGTCTTAAGGTCGGTCAAAAAAGGGGTGTCTATAGCGGGTCTAAGTGGTAATGCGTTCTATGCTGCGTTGTGATTCACGTGGTATATTTGGTCACTCAAAACCATTATCGAGTGAATGGGAAATTGAAGCCAAAGTGTGCTCCATGGAAATGGAGTGTTGGTGGAAATTCCTTAAGGTTTGTGTAAATGGCTTGTCCCGCATTGATTTGGTGGGAAGTTTTGAATGGGTTTATATAGCTTGGACTTATAACTTGGGGAGGGCCCCAAGGGGCACCCCAAGTTTGTAAAAGGGAGAGGTTATGGGCAAAATGGGCTAGACCCATTGGACCCAAAAATCACCCCATGCGCGCGCGCGGCCGCCGTCCGTTCGGTCAGGAAGGTTGGGGGGGCCTGGGCTTTGGCGCGGGTGCGTGGTGTGTGGTTGGGTTGGGCTTGTCCGGCCCAATACTAATCTTTTTGGGCCAACAATATTTGAATTCAATTTATTTTTGATAGAATAAATTCTGTACAAATTTAAATTTTAATTTTTGAATTCAAAATTTTATTTGCACCTCTTCAGAAATTCTTTATAGGTTCGGATTTGTCCAAAATCGAATCTGTTCGGTTCAAATTTAAATCCACCCGAACAGATTTGAAATTCAAACAGATTTGGTTATCTGTTTAAATTCAAACCCAACAGGTACAATACCTGTTCAAACAGGTATGTTACCTGTTCAATTCATAATTAAAGTGTGCCTTTACATCTATAAATAGACCAGCCCTCATTTGATCAGATTCACTCCAATTTTCGTCCATCTTTTGCTGCAAATCATCTATGCATTTTGCTGCATTTATTCCATTATTTTTTTTTTTGTGAGAAAGAGGGTATACACTAAGTGTGTTCGTTGAACAAATAAATTGTAGTGCTACATTTATTTGTTGTTGATCATTTCATCCTGGGAGATAGACGTCCATATTCTGAAAGCACCAAGGAGAGGACGAATCTGTCTTAAGGACACAGTGTCAAACACTGGGCTTGATCAGATATTTATTAGAAGAAATTAATCAAGTAAGTTGTTTAATTTATTATTCTGTTTTATTTGTTTATTTAAATCAGATTTAATTTTGTTTTTGTAACAAAATAAAATCTGTTTTTATTTATTTAAATTTTATTTCTAGTTTGATTTATGTAATCAAACAATTTTCTCTCATTTCCTTTATTTCTTGTATATTCTGTTTGTTGTTAAGTACACAAACATAATTACTATTTTCAAATGATACAACCAAACAAAATTTTGAATTTTGTAAAATCTTTCCAAAAAATTATTTTTCAAACTTGTTTCACAAATACAAACCAAACATGGCATTCATCTTCTTTTTTATGAAATGTAAAAATTTTATTATTGAGTTTTCTAGTATAATGTTAATAGCAATAAACTAGTGCTACGCAAGGAGTGAAAATTTTATATTTAAAATTTTATAAAATAGAAATAATTCATGATATTTATTTAAACTCTAGAAATCAATTTCTATTAAAAGTAACCATATGCACCCATTACAAATTGGTATAATTTTATCACAAAATTTTGTAACATTAACTATAAAATGCATAACTTTCTCACAAATTGACGTAATAAAAAATATCATAACTAAACCACAAACTTTTGTTACATGAACTACAAAATTGTGGACATTTTGTTACGTTAATTTGTGACGAGATTACGTATTTTATGGTTGATATTATAAAATTTTGTGATAAAATTACAACAATTTGTAGTAAGGTATATATAGTATTCACCCTTTAAGGGGTGCACACCCTAGGCCTTGGCGTGTGAGGTAGCCAATTATCTTTTATTTTTAATTGAATTTGTAACACTCTGTGCTTCCTATTATAATGGAACTATATTTGACCCTTTGATTACCTTGATTGAGAACCTTCTTAGTTGTTATTTGAGCCTTGGTTAACGTGTTACCATAGAGGTTGGGTGAGATTGAATCAGAAACTTCAAATTTGAATAATTGTTATTGAGTAGTTTTCACTCTTTCATCATTTTCTCTCTCCATACTTTGAATCTTGATGTGAGGCTAGAACCATTGGAAAGCTTACTTTCCAAGAACGACCCTAAACGGAGTCCAGATGAGAGAGTTATACCTATTTGAATTTTGCGTTTCTGTGCTGGAAGCATGCTCACTCGAGCGAGATTTTCTTCGCTCGAGTGAACTGCGCGATTTTCAGAAATTCTGAGAGCTTTTGTATGCTCGAGCCAAGCTTCCTTCACTCAAGCGACCACGTCGCTAACAGACATTATAAAGTGACTTTTTGGCCCTAAAACTCTATTTCTTTCTCTCTCTCTCTCTCTCTCTCTTCTCCTCCCATCCTCCAAAACTCAACCCTAACCTTCCAAACTCTTGATTTCTTTTCTATTTACCCAAGATTCAGCCCAAATTTTTCAAGAATGTTGAAGATCAAGCATAGATCAAGACTTCTACTGATTGTTTTGCGATTTCATTGGAATTTCAAGTTGGGTCTTCATCTTTAGCTTCAAATCTTGAGTTTCGAATCTTGAGGTAGGGATTTCCTTCTTCCTTTTCAATACCTCATCTATAGATAGATATGTTGTAAATTTATATTGCATAAAAATCATATCCATTATGGATTTCTTTGAAAGTCATGAAAGGGAACCTAGGGTTTGTTGTTTGGGAATGAGATTATGAAATTGATTGTTGTTTGGGTTAATTGGGGAGTAATCTAGCATGTTTATATTGAAAGAAGAAAAAACCCTAATTTAATGTTTTCACTTGGTGAATTAAAAATGGGTAAAGTTGAATAATGTTTATAAATTGTTATTACGGGTTATGTAAATGTGTTAATAGCTTAAAGGGAGAATTAGCTATAGCATTGGAATTATTTTGGATTGAACATATTAAATTGAGTTGGGTTATGGCTTTGATATCCATGGAATTAGTTTTGTGAAATGAAAAGAATGGATTGGGATAAAGGGTGGAGTATGTTAACTTGGAAAATAAGAGAATTGATTTTTGAAATGGAAGAATGAAATGATAACACTATGTGAATTTCAAAAATTAACTTAACGTTGGATTTAAAATCTCATGAGAGTTGAATTATTATAATACGTGTGTTGAATACATACATTTGGAGGTTTTGTCCTTAGTTATCTTACTATCATTGTTATTGGATTTAAAATCTCATGAGAGTTGAATTATTATAATATGTGTATTGAATACATATATTTAGAGGTTTTGTCCTTGGTCATCGGTGGAGGATGACATTGTTGTGTATGCGTTACACTTGTGTTGATTGTAATTTGTTGAATAATTTATGTGTATGCATTACACTTATTGGTTGTACTTTGTCATGTTGTAATAATTGTGTCACGACCCGAATCCGCCCCTATGGGTTAAGGCCATAACCGGCCAGTAATCACAAGATTACCTACGGCCTCGATGTCAAATAAAACAAAAGCAGTCAGAGTAAAGGGGCCAAACGGAAGCAAAATTAAAACTTTGTCCATAGAACTGTGTTTATATGCACACCATAACATTTCAAACATTTATATGTTAATAACTCACATCAAAATATGTACTAACACAGAACACTGTACATATATGATCATACGACTTCAAGTCAGTCGAACCCAAGACTTATATACAAAAGTAGTCCAATATTTTCGCCAACATAACAAAACTATGAACAAAGGACAAAGGCAAAGACAGTCTCGTGCGTGAGTGTAGACACCCTATTTTTTACCGACCTTAAGACTCAGACGTCATCGATTGAGCGCTTGGTGATGGTGCATGTTGTGCTTGTTCTGAGGTTTCGGAGTCTCGGCTGAGAGCCTTCCCCCTGGACCTCGGGACTCTTTTGTCCTTTGCCTCGGTTTGCAAACCAGGTTCTGTTTTCTCTTCCCGAAGGGAGAGAGAGGTCTCATAGACCATCTCTCAGTGGCTGTAGGCCACTATTCCCGTTTGGAGACTAGTTTTCAGTTTTTGGAGCCGTCGGCCGTGCGCCTCGGCTCGGGACCGCTTAACTTTCTCCGTTTGCTTCGGTTTTTGGCACACACCTTGTTTCCTCTCTCTAGACGGACACTGTGGCCCGAGAGACCACCTTCGTGGTCGCACGCCACTTTCGATGCTTAACAGCCAGTTTTTGGGGCCTCCGGTCACGCGTTTTGACCCCCGAACCCTCGTTTTGCATCCGTCTTGGTTCATTTTTGGCATGGACCTTATTTTCATTGTTTGGAAGGTGGTACAAGGGTGGGAGACCACTTTTTCTTCTTAGAGACCACTTTTCCCCGCCAGCCGATTTTTCTTGTCAGGTAGCTGGTCTCCCTGACTTTTGAGCCACAATTACTGGTCTCCCACTATACCACTAGCTTGCATTGAGTTGGGAGACCACCCCTAGAGGCTATCGACCAGCTTTTGAAGCGTGAACCTTTTGACCCTGGTCGGCCGACCAGGGCAGGTGGTCGGCTGACCACTTGAACTAGTCGGCTAGTTTCCCTTTTTTTGTCTCTGTGAGTGTGTGCCAGCTGTGCCAACCGGAAGGCACAGACTGCATCCTCCATACACGTGTATGGAGGATTGGCAACTTGGTTTTGGCTTCTTAAAGAAGCTTGGCCCTTTGCTCTAAGTTTCTAAGAGAAGCTTGAACCCTTTTTAGCTTCTTGAAGAAGCTTGACCCTTTGGCTCTAGCTTCCTCAAGAAGCTTGACCCTTTTTGCTCTAGCTTCCTCAAGAAGCTTGGACCTTTGCACTAGCTTCTTGAGGAAGCTTGGACCTTTGTTCCTCTATAAGTGAGACCCTCTCCCTCATTAGCAAAGGTTCAGAAAATTTGGTTAAGGCATATACATACACTCCTCTCTATCTCTCTATTTCAAGCTCCAAAGTCCCATGTTCTTGCACCTTTACATACCACCTCCTAGCCTAACCCCTGCACCATCACTCTAAGCATCTTGGAGGCCATTTTTAGAGGTTGAAGACTTGCTTTTTTTGGTCCAGAAGCTGCTGGGGTTCTTGGCTACAAGGGTAACACTCTATTCCCTCTTTTGGTCTTTATTTTGCTTCATATCTTAGCTCTATTTGCAAGCATATTTTGTAACACCCCAACTTCCGGGCCGTTAAATACGCACAATAATACAACACAAGTAGGATAGATGACCAGAACATCTTAATATACATATATAACCAGAGTTAATATCACAGATAATTCGTTTATATTCCATTACAGGATTGCCAAAACATTGCCAAACCAAAAGTCAAAAGGAAAAAAAACAACTAGTCTAAGTCTTCAAATGAACCACAGCTCCAACACTTCATCTCGTTTGCCTTCGAAATAACCGTCACCATTGTAAACTGCTTCATCACCTGGCATGACACGCCATGAGCTTGGAATGCCCAGTAAAAACACACAAACCCCCATATCTTCTATCAACCAATTAACCATTCACAGAACAAATCGGAATACATAACGTACTTACAATAAGGTTTTACGAATTAGTAGTTAGACTAGGCATCTAGAATCCCCCAAAGAGATCCTCCTACCCAACCACACGGATTGAACACCGGACTCTGCAGAACTCCCCCTTTTGCTGCTTTGCAGACCTTACCACCTATGCCCACCTCTTGGTTATTTACCGGTCAGTGACATTGATGGACCTCAAAAGGGACGGCCAAACAAGTAGGCTCGCTTACACCCAAATCGTGCTTAGGGCTTGCTTACACCCTGCACATACTATACCAAATCATGCCTAGGGCTCGCTTACACCCTGCACATAACATACCATACCAAAGGGCTCGCTTACACCCCAAAACCACCGCATAGAGTCTGAATACATCCATGTCAACCTAGGGGCTCGCTTAGATCTCTTGCACAAGACTTAACTCATTTGGTTTTAATTCCATTCACATGTTTATTACATAAATCATTCTGAAGCACAAGGGTGAACGTCACCCACCATTTATTAGATCTTTTGCCAAGCAAGCTAGTCACATTCGGTAATTCGGTAATATAAAAGAGCATGAGACCAACATAAGAAATGAAATATAGCTCATGATAATCATAAATAGGTATGGTAAGGCAAGAAAATAACATTAGGCATGCTTTAAAATACTTAGAGACAAACAACACAACAAAACACCATTTCCAGCACTGTTCGGTTCTGCATGGCTAACAAGAGTGCTTTGGGAAAAATACTTCTAGGTCAAGTTAGGGGCTGAAATTGCACAGAAATAATAATTAACCTGTCTAGTTTCAATTCCAATTCTCATAATTTTCATAGATCTCCAAAAATTCATCTACAAGCTATATTCAAAAACCTGTCCAGATTTGTCACCTTTTGGGAAAACTAGCTTTTCTCTCAATCTACCCGACGGTTTTTACTCAAATAAAATCTGTTGGAAACAGGACTCAGATTTCTAAATTTTGACAGTAGAACCAACATGAGATGATTTTTCTAGAATTTTATAAAATTTCTAAAAGTGGACTGTTTTTCAGAGACTCTGGACCAGATTTTTCAACAAATTACCCAAGCCCTAAAAACACACAATTAGGAGCTAATAAAATTGTGACAAGCTCTAAACACATAAAATATCCTACAATAAATTCAGATTTGAGAATTAGATAGATTTGATATTTTTTTTAAATTAGAGAAGTTGCAGCAGTGCCTAATTTCACAAATTTGCAAGACAATGACACTATATCTACCCATACTTTCACAGCACACCAAAAAACCCTATTGCCATAATTTGTAACACAAGAGAACATACTAGACAATAGAATGAAGATATGAGAAGGATTGGAGAAATTAAGGGAGAGGTATGTTTCTTACCTTCAAAAATCCTCTTTTTTTTTTTTCTTCTTCTTCTTACTTCTCTACTTCCCTTGAGCCAACTCTCCCTCTCTCACCCTCTGCTTGGGCTTTTTAAAAACATGGGAGTGGATTTGGACAAGCACTCAAATTTATGGAGTATAAGGAGCTTAATGGCTAAGGGAACTAAATAAATAGCTAGATATTTTTATTTTTATTTTATTTATTTATTTGTTGTTATCCAACCAACTTTCCACCAACATATTTATATATATATATATATCATTTAAACTATGTATATATGTCAAATACACAAGTTTTCTATTCAAATAAATAATAAATATTCAAATAAATAATAAATAAAAGAACAACAAAATCAAAAATTAAAATATAAAAATGCTTCTTCGTCTATCATGTATGAGTTAATTTATAAACTAAGAGGTAAATAAATAAAAACCAAGTTTTAGGGTATTTCCAATTGTAAGGTGGTGTTCTCGGTTTAATTTTGATAATATACAGGAAAATTATTCTTTATTGGGCCATTTTGCAGACTTTTACGAAACTAGGTGCTAAAATGCTATTAAACTAAGGCTCAGGGTTTCATGTGTAATTACCAAAAATTAGGGTCTCTACATATTTGGGCTTTGTCATAAACTGAAAAAAGTCTTGTTTTGAGGTCCTTCACATGTTTGTTTAAGATCATTTTTCTGTTGGGGGTCATCTACCCCCTTGCATGCTTCATTTCATCTTATTTTGAGCCACGCCTTAGGGCCTTTGCATTGACCTTTGTTTGGACTTTTAGCCACTGAAAATAGCATGCTGTTTTGAGCACCAAAATCAGAGAGGGGTGACCCTCTCACCCCTTGTCTTGTTTACTAGCATTTTTGGCTTAACAAAGGAGCCCTTATTTGAATGTTTCCAAGCCATGTTTTAGGCCATTTTTGGTGGGTTTTAGGACCTACATAGGCTCTGTCCAGAGCCCATTTTTCCATTTTGGGTGTCCATCTTGTATGTGTCGAACAACCCTCTTTATAGCCTATCAAAGGAGCCTATCATTCTTGCATGCATGGACCATGTTTCAAGGGGGTTTTTGGGCTTTATTCAGCATGCCATACCTCTGAATTTTTCTGGTTTAGTGACCTCTTGAATGCTTCATATACTTGTAGTGTAAACCCTCATCACTAGCTTGTATTGCATGCTATTTTGGTCTATGATTCTCGCACTTTTTGGTCATACCTTAAACTGATTTTGTGCATGTTTTGGACTGCCTTAGCTCTGTTTTTATGCCTCATGGTCGAATGATTCTTTCTATGCATGGTTGTAGTTCAAAACCCTTGCCTAGCTTTGCGTTTTGGGCCCTATTGCATGCTTATGTTGAGGTGCTTCCATGTTTTGGGGCCATTGTGCATCATATTTCAGAGCTTACATGTATGCCATATTCCCATGTTTTCCACTCTTTAAATACGTTTGAGAGTCGTGCTTGTATGCCTCATTTTTGGACCATTGCATGAGCTTCATTTTCATGCATTTTGTGCCATCATTTTAGACCATTTTCCCACTGTCTTGGACCTTTCTAGGGTTTTTTTTGGGTTGGTTTTTCCATTTGTGCATTGCTTTGTGTACCCCTAGTGTAATGCGCTTCACTAGTTTCGGTATTCGGGCCATCTAGCATGCATTGTGTGAAGTGTTTGCATGATTTGGGACCATCTTGCATGTCATTTCAGAGCTAAAAAAATGCATGATTGTATGCCACATTTCATCTGTTGCCATGCTTTGGTAGAGTGGCATTTGGTGCCTTAGGTTTGGTCCCTTGCGTTTGTGCATGCTCGCATGCATTTTGTTGCCTAGTTTCATCATGTATGGCCACTGATTTGAGTGTGGCTGAGGCCCATTCATTTTAGTTTAAGTCCATCTTGCATTGTGTATGCCATGTTATCCTTAGCGTTGCGCATGCCGGGTAATTCGTCTCATTGAGTATGATATTTGACATTCGCATTGTGTATGCTAGTCGCATTGTGTCATATTGTTACATGCTTATGTTGTCTTGCATTGAGTATGCGCGCATTAGCATTGAGCATCGTGCATTGAGTATGCCATTGTTAGTTCATAGCATTGTGTATGCCATATTCCTGTTTGCGTAGTTGCATTGCATTTCCATGCTTAGATTGCATCGTGTTCGGAATAGGAGTTAGCCCGAACACGGGAAACAAGGGACGTCTCGTACTCAAAGTGACGAAACGTGCCTCGATTCCCGGTCGCCGACACTCT
>NW_021025769.1:641898-683498 GCF_004153795.1 Camellia sinensis
AATGCGAGGAGGGCATGCGCGACAACGCAAGCCGAGTGGTGCATAACAATGCAATTTGAAACAAGCATAATAATGCGAGGAGGGCATGCGCGACAATGCAGGCAATGGGTGTATAACAATGCAACCTAAGTGTACGCATAACAATGCGAGAGAGGATGCATGACAATGCAACAAGTGTGCACGGCAACGCAAGCCGAGTGGTGCATAAACACATGTAAGTAAAGCATACGCGACAACGCATACAATGTGTGTAACAATGCAACAACAGAGAGAGGCACATATTCAACGGAAGCATGGTAAAGGCATGTTATTCGTGATGTTGAGATGCAACTCGAAAGCAAGGCAAAGCATGCTCAATGCAAGAGCAAGAAGACGCATAACAAGCGCGCTTATTACAAACATGACAAAACATTGTAATGCAATATCCTCAAAAGCAGTTCTCGAGTTTCGTAATATACAAAAGGATACGAAAAAGGATACACCTCACGTATATCGAGTGCCGCACACGGAAGACACGGTTCGAGGTCAACACAAAGGCCGGTTAAGCTTTAAAAATGTACTTTCCTGCACTTCCTTGAGAGATAAGGGTACCAATCAACAAAACTGACCCAAACAAGGGCATTAGAGGTGCATAGACCACAAGGGGAGGCCATCGGCCATCCATCGACCACAAAATGAGCTCATCGGCCAACAATTTAGCCGATCGGCTAAAAATTTGGCCGATCGGCCAAAAATGGCAATTTCGGGGCAGTTTTGTCCATTCACCTCGGGTCTTTAAATATAGGGCCTCAAACCTTATTTCCTCACTTCTTCAAGCTCGAAAATCATTTCCCTACCTTTCTAAGTCATTTTCCTCGCTTCGATCCTTGTTTTTCCTTTGGTTTTTGAGCCTCCCGCATCGTTCGATTCGCGAAACCCTCTTCGTTTCAAACACTTTGAACCGAATGAAACGCGATTTCGGTGCCCCATTCTCGATTTCCACCACTTAGGGTTTGTTTCCCCCGAGTTACCCTCGGTCTTCGTGCCTTTTCCCACACTCCGACCTTTTCTCCCATTTTTCACCCCTCGGGGTTGACTTTTGGGTTGACTTTTTGCATTTTCATCCATTTTTCACACCCTCGACCATTTTTGCACCTTTCTTGAGATGGCAGACGACATTCCACGAGGTGGGACTCCCCTGAAGATGGATACGGATCCTGAGGTCAAGCTCTTGCCGCTGAGTGTTCGACCGTTCGACCCGGCGACATACCGGCCGGCGATACACATATTGCCTCCTGATAGCATCCGTCAGTTTAGGAGCTACGTGCGAGGTGTGCCATTGGAGCTTTTGCTATGCGAGCCAGAGTCGTATCTGTCCTACGGTGCTGGTGAGGTATATTCTTCCTCTTTTTCATTTTTCGTAATGTAGATCAGATATCTTCGATAGCCGATACTGCTCTATAATTGAATAACCCAAACACACTGATACATCATATGCGTAGTTCACCGTGAGCACACCCACACGCAATATCTTTTTAAACTTGAAAACATGCACACACACTATATATTGCCACCAATTCTGAATACTCTTCAAAACTGTACATTTTATATTCTTCGTAACTATTTGCTTTTGAGCAGGGAGATTCCCATACTGTCCGCGGGTATGGGAATGTCACCGCTAGGGATTGGTACAAGGAGTTACCGGACACAGTTCGTCGCATTGTTGACCAGGCCGGATTTGGCGCATTCTGCAGGGGACTCTCGTGCCTTACTACGAGCAGGCCTCTCCTTGCTGCTTTAGTGGAGAGGTGGTGGGACACCACCGACTCTTTCCACTCCTCCGTCGCGGGAGACATGACGATGACTCCCTATGATTTCTTGATGCTCACCGACATCGGAGTGGGGGGTGATCTGATCCCCTTCGACATCGACATGGACGAGTGGGAGGCTGCTCAGATCTACCTGCTCGGTGAGGTGCCGCCTCTCGCACGTCCCGGCATCATTAGATATTCATGGTTCGAGGTCCAGTTTAGAGTCCAGCCAGCCTTAGTCGAGGAGGCTCCGATGACTCAGGAGGCGGTAGAGCGATATGCGCGCGGCTTTCTCATGTTCCTGCTGGGGACGACTATTTTCGCCGACCGGGCGAACATTGTGCCCCTCTGCCTGCTCAGCGCTCTCGTGGATGTCACCCGGATCTTGCGCTATGACTGGGGTGGTGCTGCGTTGGCCACTCTGTACGGGTACATGAGCTCAGCCTCCCGGTGCAGCGGACAGCTGCTCGGGGGCTACTGGCGAGCTTGGGAGGTACGTTTTCTCCTCTGCTTTTCATTTCTGCATTACATTTTCTGTACTCTGTACATTGCACACACTGTGGTCTGCTTCACACTGATTGTATACTGCACACACGGCACACACATATACCCTGCTTTACACTGATTGTACACTGCACACACTATACACTCTGCTCAATACACTGCACAATACACGGTCCTGCAATTTCTGCTTTATTTTGTATTCTGCTTTATCTGATAACCCTTCTGGTATTTGCTCTGCAGTTGTGGGTCTACGCCTACTTTCCGAGACTTGCCCCCGTGCCAGATGTGGAGACCCCTCTCGTTGTTTCATTTTCACGCCGCTTTGACGTAAGGTGCGTGCGGAGGCCCCGGGAGACGTTCATCTTTTTTTGCCGCTACTTTGACACTATTACCCCAGCAGAGGTATGTTTTACTTGCAGTTCATTTAAGCTTCACTTTACACTGTATTGTTAATAATAGTAGATAACAATCTGTATTTCATTTTCAGATCACCTGGTAGCCTTGGGCTCCACTGCTAGCCGTGATTCGGGATCGGTTTGCCGGTGTAGAGGAGACTGCACGTTTCTGGATTTTGCTGGAGGGCTCGGTCTGTCGGGCTTGGTACTTGGGTGAGCGTTTCCTACGCCAGACCCTGGGCTTGCCAGAGTAGATAGTTTCGGGTCCGCCTCCTACCCACATAAGGGAAACCGAGAGGTTCACCGCCCAGCAGATGGCCGATTACACGATTGGCTTGGACGCGGAGGACTTCAGGGGCGAGGGCGACTACAGAGAGTACATGCAGACGTACATTATGCGGCCTCTGAGCGGTGGCCGTTGAGTTGAGGGAGAGAGGCCCGCGACGCCGGCAGCTAGGGCCGGAGCGGGGGCTGGGGCAGGAGCATCGGGGAGAGCTCGGGTCCGCGGCAGGGGTGGAGTTCAGAGAGGGCGGGGGGGTGGCTGGCCTGTACTGCCCGCTTTACTGACGTACAGAGGGCAGGGTGAGGCGACCTACCAGATTCCCTTTGCTCCCCCTCCGGCTGACCACGAGTTGGTCGGTTTCCATGACTTACCTCCGGTATGTATTACTACATTTTATGCATCTTGTATTGGCATTTCATTTCAGTTTATTTGACATTCCGCAGAATACTGATGCATCTGATACTTTTGCAGGCTTCTTTTGAGTATACCCGGCAGTCCTTAGAGCTGAATGCCTCTATGATGGGGATGTTGCAGCGGACTTTCGACCTCCTGGCCCTCTATAGTATTCCGGTATGTTCTTTTGATCACAGTCTCAAACCATACACATAAACTGTTTCACATATCTGACGTACAACACAACACTGGATACACTGCTCTTACGACATCTGACATACTGTAACCCACAGGCTGTTCACAGCACTACTCACGGCATTCATACACTGCACTCAAAACACTACATTCTGTACTGATAAACTGCTCACAGTATTCACACACTGCACTCATACACTGCATTCTGCACTGATACACTGCCCATAGTATTCACACACTGTACTCATACATTGCATTCTGGACTAATAAACTACTCATAGTATACTGATGCTTTTGCCATTTGTACTTTTCAGCATCCCTTCTAGATCCCTGCCGTAGGAGGTGCCCCAGCTGGACCCTCTGTTCCTACCAGAGGAGATGGCAGAGTATACCCCCGCACCAAGGCGGGGCGCACTCACGTCGGGAGTAGCTCGCGGGCTCCAGTCCCTGATGACGATGACGAGGAGTCGGAGGCGGAGGCAGAGTCGTCGTCGGAAGAGACCAGAGACGGCTCGGACTCGGGCTCAGATGACAACGCTGATGATGACGTTCCTGGACCTTCGTCCAGGAAGAGGACGAGGACGGACCCCTAGACCCGAGGCCTTTTGAGATATCCAGATTTTTGTTGTTTTTCTTCTTTTCCTTTTTTTTTTTTTTGTATTTTCTTCTTGTTTGTAGCTAGAGTACTTTGTACTGCCGTAGGCAGGTTTTTGTTTTCTCTAAAATTTTGTACTTGAAAAGATGATGGAATGAAGTAAACTTTTTATCTGAAAAAGTGTTATATTTGTACATTTCATATATTGCATTGCATTGCATCATGTTGCACCTCAATGTAAATGAAATTGATCTGTTGTCTGAAAATTGAACACTTGCATTGTAATAATCAGATAACGAACCAGCTAACAGCAAAACAACCCATACCAACCACTGCACATTCTGAACACTCGGCTCATACTTTACTGGTGATTAATCTGTATACAGCTCACAACACAGCACTTGGCTCATCTTGCACACAGCGGATCCTGAACAAACAGCCCAAATCTGACAAGACGGACCATGAAGGTTGAATCTACTGAAGTTGAAGCACACTCAGATGCGATCTGAAACCCAGAAGCTTCAAAGAGGCCCAGGTTTTCCTGTTCACACTTATCGGGGGTGGACCCTGCAGTTTGTATGAAAGAACCAAATCATGTTTTTGCACAAATGTGGAGAATGGCACAGCATTCTGAGCACAAAACGATTAATTTTTGAAATTGTAAAAGGTTTTTCCAACCGGGGTATTGAGCCTACAACTGAACTCAGCGAGAAAGACTCAACAGCGGAGACAAAAAGGTAAACAACCTAAACACAACGAGCACCTCGGAAAAGACTCAAAACAAAGGTTGAGGTAACAAAACAAAAAGACACGACATAACGACGGCGTTAACGACGACGGGGGAAACCTCAGCTCACGAGGACCAGTTTTCCCTGGGTATTGTTTTTCCCACCCCTTTTCTTATTTGTGGGATTCTCACCATCACTCTGGCACTCAAGACTCGGGTTTTATTTCTCAAAACCCTTTTTGCTCACTCTTTTTCTCACTTACACTTCCTATTCTTTATTCTCTTAATTTTTATCCCTCCCCCAGGGTGTTTAATGGATGAATAGGAAGTGTGTGGGTTCACTGCCGCGCGGACATGGTTGCATCACGGCTGTTTCTTCGCGGTGGCGCTTGTCGATGGCCCGGTAAGGAACGGAGTAACCTTGATCCCTTCAGATTCGTCGCTTCGAGCTTGGTTCGATACTCGTTGCTTGGAGGATGAGAGAGCTTTCAGCTCTTTTGTTGACAGTTTCAGTTGTGCCCTTTCTGGCAAGTAGAGTGCCCTTTTCTTGGCAAGTATTTTGACAAAGGGGGAAAGACAGGAAGCCTGACTCAACTGTGCCCCTAGTTCATCATTATGACCATTTTTGTTTTGGTTTTCTACTAAAACAATTTTGACCAATATGAGAGTTAGATTAACATACTTGTTCAATTTTCTGATTTAAAATCATGCAAGTCAGGCTATGAGCACTGAAAAGTTTCCTTTTTTGGGTCCTAGAAAATGGTCCCGTTTTGAAAAATAAAACAATTTTCGAGAAAACTAGTCATCCTCAGTAAAAATTCTCAAAAACTATTTTTTTTTGGCAAATGGCCGCCGCCTAACGAGCGTGGAACTTACTCTCAAGATGCACAACCTCGGATCGGAGGCAATGGAAAATTGCCCCTTGTTTGAAGGATGCTGCATGGCAACAGAAAGTTGCCCCTGGTTTGAACGGCGACTCATGGCAATGGAAAGTTGCCCCTTGTCTGGATGATGCTGCAGCATATTGTAAACAGTCCTCAGTAGTAATGATCACGACCGAACTTTCTCGGATACAGAGAAGACGAAGATGGTCAAAACCAATATATGGACACAGTCACTTTGAAGGTGTTGGGGGCTAGACTTCGGGATGAAGTTGCCTACGTATTCCAAACATGGGAACCAAGGATGATTAAAAACCATTGCATGGACTTAGTCGCTATGAAAGCGTTGGGGGCTGGACTTCAGGATGAAGTTGCCTACGTATCCCAAACATGGGAATCAAGCCTTACGTAGTTCTGGTTAATGTACACTCGGGTATTTTAACCTTCACTTTTTAGGCTCTAACTTTTGCCAAGGCGCCCGATGCGGGTTTTCGACCTTGCAAGCTTTTCTTTCCTTTTTCTTTCTTCTCTTTCTTCTTTTTCTCTCTTTTGTATATTTTATTTTTTTCATATTTTTCTCTCTTTCGTATATTTTTTCTCTTTTTTTTCTCTCTTTTGTATATTTTTCCCCATTTTTTTTGTATATATTTTCTTTTGCTCTAACTTTTGACTGGGTCGCCCTTCCGGGTTTTTGGCCCAGCGAGCCGCTCAAAGGGTAAAAGTATAACAAGTTCATGCCAAATGGTTTTAGGGTTTTGAAGCCATCCGTATCCAGGAGAGTGGCTGTTGCATTGACCTACTGAAGGACCCATCTTCAGCTCTTCGAGCAAATCGGACATTTTTGCCCCTAGTTTGGAGGAGTGCTTCTGTTCTAGCTTTACAGGCTTCTTCTGATGAGATTTGATCTTCTTGATCTGACTTTGGTGCCTCTTGTTCGAGGGCTGCTTCCAATCTGGCCACACAGGCCTCTCTTGATGGTTGATCGTTGAACACTCCGAATTGTGGTTCAAGGCTTTAAAACAAGGGCTCGAGTCTTGAGGCTGAGAGCGATCCTAAGCTGCACAATCTCAAGAGTGATGAACACAGGTCTTCGCAGGACCGCGCAAAACGTTTTTTGAAATCTTTTAAGAAAGCGACAAATCGCTCGCGCTGAAGACAATGTAGAACCAATCTAGAGCAAGTCAGGATCCTTCTTAGTACTCACATTAATAAGCATGGTCTTGATCATTAAGGGCTTAGCATGCCTCTCTTTCTCTCAATTTGATCAAAGTTCGCAAAACCCGAGAAATTCCTTCCTCTTTGTTTTCACTGCAGTGTTCAAAAAGTTTTGAAAAACCTAGGTCAATGCAATGATTTTCAGGGCACAAGAGAACAGGTGGAATGTACTGTTGTTCCATTCAAGTCCCCTGGCACAACTAATTCAGAATAGTAGTAAGCATGGAAACATGATAGCTGCAACTGTTTCATTCAGATTCCCTGGTTGCAACTGGCTCCATGACAGAGACAGATTTAAAAGAAAGCAAAAGGGTAATTACAAAACAAAACGGTGCTCGAGGCAACAGCTCCGGAATCACCCGACATTCTGTACAAAGGGGACTGACTCGCTACAACAAGACATACCCATAAGCAAAAGGACTGACTCAAGACAATGAGATAGACTCAAAACAAAACAAAAGACTGACTCGACACCCAAGCCAGAATTTACACAACTAGCATTCGCAGATGCTCCAAAAATGCGTGCCAGATGCCACATCCAAAACACGCCGAGCACCGCCCGCAGGTGGTTCACTTCCTGATTACATACTCACAGTATCAGTATCTTCAAAATCCAATAACTGGGTAGTAACGGACTTGGCTGAGGTGGGCGGGAGGATAACTTCGTTGTCGATCAAGTCTTGCACCTCATGATGGAGGCGAAAAGAATTGTTGGTAGCATGACCGGTTTGCTGGTGGTACGCACAGTACAAGGCAGCATCATGTGTGGTAGGGAGATTCTTTGGGAGAGGCCGAGGCTCCAAGGGTTTAAGATGCCCCCTTTCGGCAAGGATCTGAAGTGCCTTTGACAACGGCATATAGAGATCGTGAAAGACCCTGCGCCCTCGGGGCAGGTACTTTGAAGGTTGAGTATTCTTGCTAGACGCACTAGCGAAAGGGTCGGCAGGCGCCGCCATGGCTTTTTGATCTTTCCCAGGTGCAGGGTTGGGAGTGGAAGGAACTGTTCTGGCATGACGAGGCCTATCCTGATTTTTTAACTAGCTTGTACTGCCTTCAGTTGGAGTGGGAAAAACATCATCCACAGCCTTAGCTACGACTGCGGATACTTGTTGCTTACTCATCCCCTCGGCCTTTAAAGCCTCGACTGCCCATAGCAGTTGTTCAATGGGATTGGCATCTACCTTCATTTTGTTCTTACCTCTGGCCTCATCCAGATCGAGGGTTTGGGTTGATGTTGATACGTCATTGTTATAGTTGGAGGCCACCTCGGGTTGGCTAAGTTCGATCACAATCCGTCCCAACAGTGGGGGCTCCTGTGGTACAAAATTCCCGGCATACGGTGCGGCTGGTGGCGAAGTTGACATTCCATAAGCGAGATCCGCCACGGACCTCTGGAGGTCACCTATCATCCCTATCAATTCGAATGTGGTGGGCTCACGAGCCTGATACAACTAGGGGGTCCAGACCGGGTGCACGACAGGCGACCTGGGTGGATGCGATACATCGACATTGGTCTTGCTTTGCAGAGTGATTCCTTGATCTATTGCGGCTGTCATAACCACTATCTCCTTTGAATTCTGCGTCATGATAAGTCCGCTGTACTGAACGGTGACTGACGGATCAGATATCTATCTTGCCTCAGCAAGGGGGAACACTAGCTATTCTGTATCAACTCTCTGAACTGAAAGGAAAAACAAACAGCGTTTCAGCCCAAATGGATCAAACACAGATGTAGTCGAACAACTGTACTCTACTGCTGACCATTGTTGCCCGAAATCACTGCTCCCAAAATACTGAATCGGATACCCACAGATATAATTGATTCTCATAAACTGATACTAGTGCCCTCAGGCCTGATACTCAAACTTGTAAACTGATATGTGTGTTCCCTACATAGATACACTCTAAAAACACATAGCAAGTAAAAGAGAGCCAAAACACCCCTATGGAGGGGTAGGGTTTCCTTGTCCTATTTTTGCCAGGAGCTAGGGTTTCACTATGCACGCAGCAGTTTTCAAACAACCTAACATCGGGAAAGCAACCTGTCCTAGTTTGGGATAGTCACTATGGATTTCGATATGCACTAGGTCGAATGGTCGAAAAGGGTGCCCGGTAAAACCGGGGTTTGTATTCCCATACTGTCAGAGCCCACAACCGGTCAGCTATATGGCATGCTTTGACAAAGTCAAGCCTCCGGCAAACCGTTCAGGAATGGCAGATGGCAAACACGGTGTCCTAGGCGCACCAATGCACATGCAATGCAAAGAGACACATAAATGAAATCAAAACAGGATATACGAGTTCAAGTCAAGCTCTCTAAATCCCCAGCAGAGTCGCCAGAAACTGTAGATGCCCCCGAACGCCCCGGGAGGATGAGTCCCCCATTCTGTTCGTTTTGGGTTCACTACAGTTCAGGACTCTCAAATTGTCACGGTTCTAAATCTGAACTAAAGAGTCCAAATCCGGCAAATTGTTTTGAGAAAAACAGATTTTGAAAGAAGTGCCAAACATGGACTGCTTTGCCAGATACAGAGTCGCCACCTAAATATTTTTTATGGGGGAATTTAGGAAACCCTGACTCGGTGCCAAAGGCCACGTGTCTGTCATCACCAAAGTTGCCTCGGCTCGGGAACTTGGGTACGATTGGGAAAGGTCAGCTATGAGCACCCCCTCTCGCCCGATCCAAAGATCGGCCTCTACTAACCATGATATCCGATTTTGAAAACGTTATGTGTTCTTATTCCGGTTATTTAGCCTAGAATTGCTATGTTATGCGCACATCAAACAAGTATAGACCAAATCGCCTAAATTGGAACAAAGCATTGCATATCCGTTTGTTTGAAAAACAGTTTGAAATTTGCTACTCGCAAGTAGGCTAAAGCACGGACTTCAACGAGTTGTTCCAACTCAAACAATCCAACCTTCACCCACAGGCATTCAAGCAGTTTATATCATATAAGCATCTAGCCTCATGGTAATCATGCTATTATGGCAACACTCACGCGCATGCGGTATGCTAAAGCATAAATGCTTACCTAGTACTCCGAGCCAAAACAAAAACATGTTAGCAATCAATGCATGATCCAAGTCCATGTTAAGTAGCTAATGCAACGCATACGGAATGCCACTAGAGTAGGCTCGGCTAGTCTATAGATGATATGTGGAAATGCACAAGTAGCATGTATTCAAGTTAGATTTGAAATACTTATGCAGTTAGTATGATGTACCGAGCCTGGTGCTTGCAAGACTAATGAATGATGCACGCACGCTATCATACTGTATGCTAAAGTAAACATGTCCTAGTACTAACCATCAAAAGCAGGTAAGTAAAAGGGAGAAAGAAGTGGGGGTTGGAAGACATGCACACACGCACCCACACTTATTACAGATTTGCCCTCGCTCGGAGGGACCGAGAGAATAATACAAGTTAATTAACCTACAAGCTAATTAAATATTACAAATCAATTAATTAATTAACAAATTTGACGAATCTAATGAAAGTAGTAAACAGCCTCGGGAAGAGGGCCCCAATGCAATGTGCGCTCGGCTCCGCTCGGAAAGTCACGGCCATGCACAAGTTGCTTCTACTTTGACTGTTCTGCTTCTCTGAAAATTGCACAACTCCCAAGGTTACTTCTCTGAGTGTTGTGGAACACCACCGGCTGAGTGGGATCATCACCGGCCATTTTGAAGTGGTCATCGACTAAGAATTATGCTCTCGGCCAAAAATTCTTTGCCGGTCGGCACTCAACACTGCCGGCCGGCCAAATCTTCTTGCTGAACCTGTTTTTGACAGCAGCAGAGGGCATGCAAGGCATGGCAATGCGTTTCAAGCAATGTATGCACCAACCACACCCCTTATCATATTCATGACTCAAAGCGATATGATTCTTGATTCTCGGACCACCAATCGCGCATTTCTATGCATGATGGCCCAAAGAATCAAGTGTGCATTTCGATCTCAAATGAAATGCAATGAACGTAAACAAACCAAGGGGCTTTCAACCTCTATCATGGCTTGATCAAGAGGTGAAGCATGTATGCCAGTGCAATGCAATCCTAAGCATGTGAGCCTAAGTGTGCAATATGGGCATGCAAGCAAGTAATGCAAAGATGCAACTAACCAAGCATGCAAAGTGTAACAACAACGTGCACACATGCAAGGTGAAATATGGACAACATGTTGGATACAAAGCATGCCCAATGCAAAAACACAAAAGTGTGCAACGATGTGTCATGAGCCAAGTGTCTACATATATAAGCATGTATGCAAACATGGCTTAAAACTTTAAACATCAAAAGTAACTCTCAAGCACAATTAAGAGGATGCAATCATGGACAAATGGCATGCATCATAAGCTTTGAAAATCATGTTAAGAATGGTGCAAAACCAAGAAAACAAGGTAAGAATGGCATGCGACAATGGTCCAAGATTCAAGGCAAGCCCAAGGGGGGATTGAACTACACTTAATGCAACCACACATGGCATGAATTAGGTGACCAAAACCAGAGTTTTAGCATGTTAAAACAAAGCCAAAAGGCCATTTAGATGGCATCTAAATGACTTACACATAGAAGCATACACAATGACCAAACATGGAGCATAGGACACAACCTCTTGGAGCATCAAAGGGGCCATGAAATGCAAGCATACAAGCATGCTAAGTGGACTGAAATGATGCTATAAGTGGTGCCAAACCACTAAAATAAATCAAACAATGCATGCTCAACACTCACAATACTTAAAGCCTACAAGCTAACAATGCAAAGGAGCTATGCAATACATGTTATGGTTGACCAAAACAACTAAAAACAGACCTTAAACATGGCAAAACAAGTACGAAAGCTTCACAAAGCTAGGCCAAAAGCATGCTTGAACAAGGGTTAAAACCTAGATGCATGTTAAGGCTACAATATGGCATTAAAGGCATGTATGCTAAGCAAGCATGGTGTACCAAAACAAACTAAAAACAGAGGCATATTATGACATAATAAGCACAAAAATCAGTTAAGGCATGGCCACCATGAACCTAAACAATATGCTCTCTCAAGAGGCTAAAATGACCCTTTTCAAGGACAACAAGGAGAGGGGGTGGCCCTCTCCTTCCTAGGACCTCAAGACACCATCCTCACCTCCTAAATCCCTCAAGATTTCAGTGGTGAGGAGGCCCAAACACAATGGTCCCAGAGCTCAACCGAAATGGCACAAAACAAGGGCCAAACAAGCCTTAAGAGGGGTCAAACAACCCCAAAGCTTAAAACACCCTTAACAAACTATTTAGAGCACTAAAAATAAGAACTTTTATATGTTATACACTAAGCTCAAAAACAGATGCAAGATAGGTAAATAAGTTATGCAAAAATGGGGAAAAAAGGGACAAGTTTCTTACCCTTGTAGACCCTCTTCACCAATGGTGAACCAGCTGGTTCTTCAAGCTCAAACTAGCTCCATAACTCCAAAAACAACCCTCAAGGGCCTCAGCTCCAAGAAAAGGTGTGATGGTGGGTGTTTGTGTGCAAAACTAAGACAAAAACACACACAAAACACAAGAGAGAGAGAGAGATATATAGAGATGGAGGATATATGAACCCTAACCCTAAAACTCAAAACCCTTTGAAAATGTTTTCTAAATTATCTAACCCCTGAACAAGAGAGAAGAGCCTCTCTTTTGTAGACAAATGGTCTTGTAAAGCTTCCAAAGGAAGCTAACAAGAGGGAAATCCCTCCATACACGTGTATGGAGGGGGTGAAAGTGTATGCCAGCTGCACAAAATATATGAAAAAGCAGATGCACAGTAGTCGGCCGGCCAAAAATGCAATTGACCAAAAAAAGATAATCGGCCGGCCATCTATAGTGCCGGTCGGCCAATTATTTGGTCGGTGGAAACAAAACACAGCCGGTGGCTTCAAGCCATGGCTGGTGGTGTGTGGGGATGGCCCACAAGCCATTCCCTGCCCCTCCAAGGCAAAGCACAAGTGTTTGGTGCAAAACCAGACATCAAACAGTTGAGTCGAGGGATCCTGAGGCAAGGCGCGTAGCTGAGACCTTCGGGAACTCAAGACGAACACAAACATGGATGATCACCGAGTGTTCAAGCGGTGACATCCAAGTCTTGAGGACGGTCAAAAATGGAGTGTCTATAGCGCCTCTCTGAAAGGGGGGGCGCGGAAAGAAAGTCAAGTCTACAGTACTTCAGAATTCTTATGAGATATTTGAAGTTTTTGGCGGTTTTTTGACAATAAAAGAAAAGAATGTGTTTTTAGCTCGTTTGGAGGAAATGGATGAATTGGATTAAAAAAGGAATGAGCAATCAAAACTTTTATTTATTTATTTATTTTCTTGGGTTTAATTCGATGGGATTGATGTTGATAATTGGAAAGTGAACACTCGTGTCATATTTTATAATTATAGTCAAGAGAAGAGTTTGATATAATTGATTAAGTATTGGAATATTCACTTATGCTTCTTGAGAATTATGATTGAAATTGAAGATCCCAAGATTTCACTTACATAGGGAAAATGAGAATTTGATTCTATTAAATGTTTGGGATGGGGATGAGTTTTGGAAAGATTGTAATTACATTTTATTGATAAAGTATGTGAGTTAGAAATTGATGAAACCTTGAACCCACTTTGGTGTTATATGTTATTGATATTGATGAACCTATTGTTTAAAAGTTTTGGTTTTGGTAACCGATAGAGAATTACCATGTTGGTATTTAAATGAGGACATTCTTGGAAAGGTAAGAAAATGTTTGATTTTGGAAATTTGTTTTATATAAGGAATATTGTTGAATTGTCTTGAAAAGAATATTATTGAATTGTCTTGAAAAGACTAAGTTGGAAGTTGTTGATTTACATGTAGTAAATACATGAACATTGACATTATTATATTATCTCTGAGGATTATATCATGATATTACATTGATAGAGAAATGGAATTTGATCACAATGGAGTATTGTGTGGTGGAATTGAAATTGGAACTATTCTAATGCATTGTTACATATTGCATTGCCATTTCATTTCATTGTTATCATGGATTTCGAATTGCAGTTGAAAACTATTGTTTTAAAAAAGGAATTGTTTTTGTGAAACAAGATCATTTGGATTTGTTTTGGGTAAATACGTTCGTAAGTTCAGATAGGGGGTGTAGTTCGATATTGGTTTAAGTTAGCCTGAGTGTCCATGGTGAAAGATCGAAAACACATGCGGAAGATGTACCATGTGCCTTCTGGTGAGAGACCGGTAAAATGGGGATTTGGTAGTGCTCAATATGCTTACTTACAGACACCAACCTAGCGATTACTTAAGTCGTATTTACCACCTTAGAATTTTATTGAAATTATTGGATTAAGGTGTTTTCTAATTGGCATTGTGTACAAGATTTCAAAATATGAGAAAAATATTTTGAGCATGACATGACATATGCATTCATCTCATAAGATTGTATAAAATGTATTTGATGCTTTGTTAGATGTCATTATGAATTGTTTAATTATTTGATTCAATTGACAATGAGATAATTGAATGAATTGAAAAGGATGTCATGTTGTTATTGAAGCATGTTTATTTATTTAAGTTAATTAGTTGTGGTTAATTAAATAAATTGGCTTTAAGAGATGATGTAATAAAATCGTATAGTTTTGACATGGTATGTTTCAAGTATATGTATGACTATCTTTGTACCTGCATATCTTCTAACGTTATAATATAAGATTGTTTGGTGCGCTAATGGTTTGCTCGCCTCCTACCTGTACACTACATGTGTATAGGGAATGTTTTTGGATTTGAGGATCAAACAACTTGGCATGGTTATAAAGTGGTGATGAGCCGTAGTGCTTTTAATTGTTTCTTTGGTTAAGTTCTATGCTTTGTAAAGGGAAACGCTCTCTAATTTATTGTAAGCCTCAGGGCATTTTCTTCTATTTGTATGTAAACGACATTGTTGTTTCATGAGAGGGAACATATATATTTAATTATTCGTCATTTCGTCAAAGGATGAATTGGCATTTGTAAATTGATTTAATTAATGAATATTGGTAATGTTATCCAAGTAATAAAATACGGGGCGTGACAATCGGGCCGCGGGCGGGCTTTGAGTGGGCCGGTGAGTCAAATTTACACCCTTACAAACAAATCACTCCCAAAATATTTATTCTCAATCTTCAACCCAATTTAAACTCATTTATACAAATCATACATACATACATAGAGAGAGATAGATAGGAGGATAGATTTCTAGAGAGAGAAATGTTAGACATAGCAAATGATATACTTCCACCACCATAATAATCTCAGTAATGGTCTCTGTAATCAAAGAAACACTAATTTCATCCAAAAAATCTTCCATGTAGTCCACAGAACCTCCTTTTTCGCCTTTCAGAATCACAATCAAATGGTTCAACACCACAATCGAAGATTGCGAGCATCGAGAACCCTTCGGATCACCCAACGCCATAGAAAAAAATCCTAACCCTACCAAAGCTCAGTTACGAAATTGCCGATCAATTATGAACTTTCCAAAGAAGATGAAGAATCGCAGGCTTATATATATATTTTAGAGAATGTATGTATTTGTAGAAGGACAAGGGACCAGCAGAGGCAACAGTAGCAGCAGCTCCAGTGGGGCTTTTGGAGAGTATAGCGACCACGGCCTTTTCCCATATGATTATTGTATCCGGACTTAGGTTCCGTAGCTCCTACCATTGTATTTTGATTGTTACCGTCCTTTAATTTCCTATTTCTGAGTTGGGGGATGCAATAGGCAGGTTTGTAGCAGGTTGGTTGAGCTTGGGAGCAAAGGGTTGCTGCCCAGAATTTTGACTCTTCGCTCGAGCGAGCAGTTCTTCGCTCGAGCGAGCTCTTTGTTTTGGTCCGTCACTCGAGCCAGGGTTTCTTCGATCGAGCGAGGACTGCGTTTTGTAGTTAGACCTGAGAATAGAGGTTTTTGGCTCGAGCGAGCTTTTCTTCGCTCGAGCGAGTTAGTTCGTTCTTCGCTCGAGCAATAGTTCCTTTACTCGAGCGTGTGTCTGCCCTAGAAATCCTAGAACTCTCCATCACTTTTACCATTTCTCTTTCTTTATCATTTTTTTTGAAGACTATCTTTAGTTGTTTGTTTTTATTTGATAAATAATCAAGCCTAGGGCTTTATTTGTATTTGAGTTAGAACTCACATTTTTGTGTCCAAGTGTTGGCTTGGAAAGATGTAAGCCCATAGGGCATTTAATATGATGTTACATGTAATGTTTTTATTTAGTAATACTCTGATGAATGAATTAATAAATTGTTTTCTTTAATTAATGCATGTTGATGATATACATATAATGGGTTTATTTTGAGGGCGTTACAGAGAGAGAGTTTCTGTTGGTGGTGGTGACGATTTGTTCGTGATCTCAGATCTAAGGCGGAGCTATAAAGACGCCACTGATGGCGGCGGTAAGGGAAGCGATGAAGATGGGAGAGGATGATAGTGAGTGATTAAAGCAAGGCCACGTTTGTTTGGCGGATTAGGTTGGATGAGATTGTTAGTGATAGGATGGTTAGTGAAAAGATTGTTGATGTGTAGATTGTTAGTGATGAGTTTAGATGAAAGTATGTTTGTTTTGAATATGATAGTGCTAAAGATGGATAGTGATGTGATTGTTAAATTATTTGGTTTAAAAAAATTTTAAAAAATAATTTCTATATTAAAAAATATTTAAAACAAATATAATTTTTTCTTTTAACAGTTTGCCAAAAAAAAAAGAAAAAAAGAGCACTGTTCCAGTCAACTGGTAGGACGTTCAAGCGCATGTTTGGGCATACGACCGGATAAACTCAACTCGCTCACTATTTTTCTAATCCCACGCTTTTCTTAGCCGAGCTAATCCCCCTACTAAGGGGGATTAGTAAGCTAGTCAGACTATCACATAGCTCTTTCAAGCCATCAACAAACATGCTACGAGTGGACCCACAATACTCTAGTCCGATTGTTCATGCGACCAAACATACGGGACTTGATAATTAATACCATAAACATTAAGATTATTATTATTTTTTTAATGATATAGAGCTATTAAAATATGAGTATCATAGTTTAAATCAAGAATTGTTGGGAAAAAAAAAATCGACTCGAACTAGATTTTTTTAGGCTAATTTTTAATATTTTATTCAATATTAAAACTCCCTAACTAGCTCATACAAGTCACGAATTAATAAAGATAAGTTTTAATGATTAGGTGAAGGTTATATTGGTATAAATATTGAGTCGAGTGGTTTGTAGGTTACTTCGAATGTTTAGTCCAACACAACAAATCAATTCTAATCTATTTTCACATCAGAGTTACTACATACAACAATTTACAATTTTTAGTAGACAAATTTTTAGGCTTTACAAAATAACAAAAAATTAGTATATTACCAAATATAATTTATTACTATTATATGGTAAATTAAAATTACGAAACTTATAAAATGAAATGCATTTATGTTTTATAGTAAATATAATTTTTATAATTTATGCTTTTACCTTTATAGTTTGATTCAAATGTCACTTGGGTCTCTATTGTTTCAAATTGAGCAATTTAGTCATTATATTTCAAGTTTAGTTTTATTTTGATCATTCCATCTAAGTTTTTGTTAATTTTTCCATGTGAATATATATTAAAGAACTGATAATCGTAAATTTTTAATCTCCATATCTAATGGAATGACTAAATTAAAAACCTAATGGTTTAACGTGAAATATGAATGAAAGTGAAATTTTGAGTCAAATTAGCAGAGTTTAAAGTGTTATTTTCCTTAAACTTTAAGAAAAAAAAAAGATATTCGAGGATTGTTTGTAGCAACTTACAAGGATTGTTTGTAGTAACGTTGGCAAAAGCAGGACAAAAAGAGTTGATCTTATTGTTGGCTGTATAGTAGAGGTTAAGGACTACAAAGGCAATACACTTCTACTATATGGCCAACAATGAGATCAACTCTTTTTTAGAAGAGGTTATGGACTCTATTGATGGCAGTAACATAAGCCTCCAGCTTTTATCACACTACAATCCACCCCCTCTTGATGGCAGTACACTTCTATGACTCTTTGCAACTTAGCTTCTCCTGTCGAAGGGTTTGGCACACACCAAGTCAATATCAGCATATACATTTAATACATGGCAAGATAGTTAAAGTCAAACAAATCAAGTGTATCCCAACCACACAATCGCATTTGTATAATAAGCAAAGAATAATGCTACTTACACAAAATAATATTTTTGAAAAAATGAATTAATTACACGTAACACTTCTGTACTACACTTTTAGGTCATGTTTGTTCGGACGGATTGGATTAGATTGGATTAGCATTCCCATAACTAATAGTCCTAAGACTACAGATCCGTTGGATTGTGTATCCTATCCTATGTTTGGATTGAGTTAGGATTAGAAGGAGGGACTAATAGTCCAGACTTTGGCTTAGTCCTCCAATTTATATCCCACGCCTCTCTGTGCAATTGAATAGTCCATTATATATGGGATACTATATCCAGATGGATTGTTAGTTCATACTTCAATTGTTTAACCAAAAATTGGACACTATGTCCAACAAAGTAGATAGTCCAATATTTGATTAGAAAAGTAAAGGCCGGACTAATAGGCCGGTCGGACTAATAATCCATCATATGTGAGATAACTCAATCCCATTGGGGAGTCTGGGACAAAAATGGACGAACTGAACCAACATCTGAATATTTAGTTAAATGACGAAATTACCCTCAAGTATATATTTAAGATCTTGCTTAAATTAAAACACGCTTTTGTCTTTTCATTTAGTATTTTCTTCCCTTTCCACAAAATATCAAATATTCTTTCTTTAGCCATATCCAGACTTTATTTTCTTCCCATTCAAGAAAATATCGAATATTGTCTTTTGACCCGTTTGGTGGCATTTAATTAACTTATTTATGATTAGCATCTATACTATATATTAAGGAAACATGAATTTTTAATTAGAAGAGCATTTGTGAATCTTAAAATCGTCATATTTTTTTTTTGGAATTCTTATTTTTTAAATAAGTAAAAAAATCGTCTATTGGCTAATTTTTATTAAATTATTAAAAAAAAATCTTATTATGCTGTGATTTATACATTTCAAAAGAAAAGTTAATTAATCCATTTACAAATTTAATTTAGAAATTTGAAAAGGAAAGGTAACTAATTAGTTCTAAATTTTTTTTAAAAAAAATCTTCTAACATTTATTTATTGAATCATTTAAAAAAAAAAATCTTGTTATGTCTTAATTTACACATTTCAAAAGGAAAGTTAATTAATCCATTTATAAATTTAATTTAGAAATTTGAAAAGGAAAGTTAACTAATAAGTTCTAATTTAAAAAAAAAAAAATCTTCTAGCTTTTATTGAATCATTTAAAAAAAAAAAAAATCTGATTATGCCTTAATTTACACATTTCAAAAGAAAAGTTAATTAATTCATTGATAAATTTAAATTTAGAAATTTGAAAAGAAAAGTTAACTTATTAGTTTTAAAATTTTTAAAAAATAATCTTATAGCTTTTATTGAATCATTTAAATTTTTTTTATCATGCCTTGATTTATACATTTCAAAAAGAAAGTTAATTGCAACCTTATCTAATCTAAATAAATAAATACCTATGATGAGCATGTCATCTATATAAACACATATAACATGACCCTTGCTTGTGTTTTTAATATAAATACATTTGTTACATTCATTAATTTTGAATCTATTTGACATCATTGCTTTATCAAATTTCTCATGCCATTACTTTGGTGCTTGTTTTAAACCATATAATAATTTAACCAATTTACACACTTTCTTTTCTTTTCCTGGAACAAAAAATCCTTCTGGTTTTTCTATGTAAATTTTTTCATCTAACTCACCATTTAAGAAAACAGTTTTCTCATCCATTTGATGAATTTCTAAATTGTACAACGATGGAATAGCAATTAGCATTCTAATGGATATTATTCTAGTAACCGGTGAGTATGTGTCAAAATAATCAAAACATTCTTTTTGTTTAAAACCTTTGACCACAAGTCTTGCATTGTATTTGTCAATTGATCCATCCGCTTTCATTTTTCTCTTGAAAATCCACTTGTACCGAAGAGGTTTACAACATGGTGGCAAATCTACCAATTCCCAAGTGTGATTTTGCAAGATGAATTCAACGTTGTTGTTTACAACTTCTTTCCATAAAGGAGCCTTATGACTAGACATAGTTTCTTTAAAAGTTAAAGGCTCATTTTTTAACAAAAATGTTAGAAAATCTGGATCAAAAGATTTTGAGGTTCTAGCGCGTTTACTACGCCTAGGTTCCTCTTCTTCATTTTGATCTATCTCTTGCTCTTATTCTTGATCTTGTTCTTGATCATAACTAGTAATAGCGTCAAAAGATCTTTTGTTAGTACTAGTCTCTTGTCCAGTTTTATTCGGAAATACATGTTCAAAAAACGATGCATTCCGAGATTCAATAATAGTATTTACATGCCTTTCGGAATGTTTTGACTTATGAATCAAAAACCGATATGCACTACTATTCTTGGCATAACCAACGAAAATGCAATCAACTGTTTTAGGACCTATCTTAGTCTTTTTAGGACTAGGAATAGCCACTTTAGCCAAACACTCCCACACTTTCAACTATTTGTAGGATGGTACTCTCCCATGCCACATTTCATAAGGTGTTTGATTCACTTTCTTTCGGGGTACTTTATTTAGAATATAATTAGTAGAAAGTATTGCTTCCTCCTATAAGTTCTGAGGTAATCCAGAATTTATTAACATGACATTCATTATTTCTTTTAAAGTCCTATTTTCCCTTTCAGCAATTCTATTTTGCTGAGGTGAGTAAGGAGCGGTGGTTTGGTGAGTTATTCTATGTTCTTTACAAAACTCACCAAAAGGTGATTCATATTCACCACCTCTATCACTTTTAAGTTTCTTAATTTTCTTACCAAGTTGATTTTCAACTTCATTCTTATATTAAATGAAAGTTTCCAAAACATCATCTTTGATTTGAATTAAATAAACATAACTATATCTAGTATAGTCATCTATAAAAGTGATTAAATATTTTTTTTCCACCTCTAGTTTGAATTGATTTAAAATTACAAATGTCACTATGAATTAATTCAAGTGGCTCCGTACTTTGTTCAATTGAATGAAAATGAGTTTTGGTTAATTTTGCCTCAACACAAATTTCACATTTATGATTTAAATCAATATCAAATTTAGGTAAACATTCCATATTAATTAATCTATGCAAAGATCCATAATTAACATGTCCTAGTCTATCATGCCATAAATTTGAAGACTCAAGAAAATAAGAAGAAGATGTATTTTTATTAATAACAGAGGGGACAATAGTCATTACATTTAATTTGAAAAGGTCATCAGACATGTAACCTTTTCCTACATACATTCTGTTTTTGGTAAGTACAAACTTGTCACTTTAAAAAACTAGCCTATTTTCACTCAACAAAGATCCGGAAACAAGGTTCTTGCGAATGTCTGGTACATGCAGCACATTGTTGAGAGTGAGTTACTTTCCAGATATCATTTTCAGAATAATCTTTCCTTGTCCTTCAACTTTAGAAGTTGAGGAGTTGCCCATAAAAAGTTGTTCACCGTTGTCTACCATAGAATAAGATGTGAACATCTTTTTGTCGGTACAGATATGGCGAGTAGCACCAGTGTCCACCCACCATTCTTTAGGATTTCCGACAAGGTTTTCCTTAGAAACAACTGCAGAAAGATTTATGTCCTCAACACCAGTGGAAATTTTGTCCACTTCGGTCATATTGGCTTGAGCAGGCTTCTTTCTTGATCTTCCTTTGCCTTTGCGCTTGCTACAGTAATCTTTGGCCTGATGTCCCTCTTTGTCATAGATGGAACACTTGCCATTGAACTTGTACTTCTTTATTTCCCTTCCTTTAGAGCCTTGTGAGGAACTTTCTCCAGAAAATTTCCGGTTCTTTGCTTTTGGAGCATGTTCCACCACATTTGCCTTGGACTCCATTGGATGCTTACCAGCCTGCTTCTCAAAATTGCGGTTATCCTCCTCAATCCTCAAATATACTATCAATTCTTCTAAAGTCATTTCTTTGCGCTTGTGTCACAGGTAGTTTTTAAATTCCTTCCAGCCTTGTGGTAATTTTTCAATTAAGGCAGTAACTTAGAAGGATTCACTGAGAGACATGCCTGCTGCATAGATGTCATGTAGAATAAGTTGGAGATCTTGAACTTGGCTGATCACAGTTTTAGAATCAACCATCACAAAATTCTAGAATTTGCCAATCACAAATTTCTTTGAGCCAGCATCTTCGATTTTGTACTTTTTCTCTAAAGACTCCCAAAGTTCCTTTGCCATCTTGATAGGGCTGTAGACGTTGTACAATGTGTTGTCCAGTCCGTTCAAGACGTAGTTCCGACAAAGGAAATCAGCATGTTTCTAGGCATCGACCGTAGCAACCACTTGTTGGTCAGTTTCATCCTCTTTCAAAGTAGGAGCATCCTCACGGAGGAAACGCGCCAGGTTGAGAGTAGTAAGATAAAATAGCATTTTCTGTTATCATCTTTTAAAATCTGTTCTTGAGAACTTCTCTGGCTTCTCACCGTGATTGACTGGCACAGTCACAACAGGAGGAGGGGTTGGAGTAATTGCAGCCACCATACCAGTACTTGTTTGAGCATTAGTTTGACCAGTTTCAGTAGCCATGAATTCTAAATTATAAAACAAAATTATAATTAGAATTTTATACTACATAGAAAATTTAAACCAAAACCACTGAATTAAATTCTATAAAAATAAAAGAAACAAGAATTGTAACTTTTATTTCCAAATAATTTGAAAATAAAATAAAATTTTATTTAAACAAATTAATCCTACACAAAAATTAAATTTTTGTAACACTTTAAAAAATTGAAATACTGAAACAGAATTTTAATTAATGAAAACTCAGAAATGATTTTTGAAAATCAAAATTAATTTATGACAAACTTCACAAAGAAATATTCTGAATTGTTAATGACTACCAGTATATTACTACTAGTTGTCAAAGAAAATAAATAGTATATTACTACTGTTTGTTTTTCCAACCAGAATATTATTTTGTAAAACTACAGAAAATAATTTCTGTAAGAAGAAGAAAAAGAAAAGGAAACAAACGAAAAATTCTGTATAACCAGAATAATTCGAGTTTGTCTTAAGATTGCTGGAACAATTTTCTGTATAAAATAAATAACTTGAAACAAATCAAACAAATAAAAATAAATTACTTACATAATTTATTTTACAGAAATAAATAAGTACAAAAATCGATCAAGTCATGTGACACTTTGTCTTTAAGACAAATTCACCCCGCTATGGTGCTTACGGATAAAAGGCATCTATCTCGTAGGATACAATGATCTTCACAAATTGTAGTAGCACTCCAAACAATTTGCACAGCAAACAAAACCTGTGTTCTATACTCTCTGAATTTTTCCCTAAAAATAATATGAAGAATAATGCAAGCAAAGTGCAAAAAGGGGAAGCAAGACAAATTTTCTAGATATTTTTCATCGTGAAAATCTGCTGGAATGAGACTTCTATTTATAGGACAAATGGTGACTGTTTAGAAATTCCGAATAGGTATGAAATCAACCGAACATGTATAGATTTGAAACTTAACAAATTCAGTTTGAAATGAAGGATACAAACTTCAAACTGAACAGGTGCGGATTGTCTGCTCTTGCTGGATTGGTTCAACCTGTTTGAACTTTTTGGACCGTTGGAAATGGACCGGAGGAGCACTGTTTTTGGACAAAAAAAATTGAATTCGAAAAAAATTCAAATAAATTTTGTCTAAAAAATTAATATCAAAACTGACCTTACCTATAACCCATACCTGGCGTGGCTCGGCTGGTCGGACGGATGGCAGTGGTGGCGTGCGCGCATGTGGTGGTTTGAGGCACGGTTTAATTTATCCATAACTTCTCTCTTTTACAAACTTGAGGTGCCTCTTGTGGTCCAACCCAAGTGTTGCCACCTAGAACTTATATACACACATAAGTTCTATTTAGTTTTCAATGTGGGACAAGCCTTACAAGGAAACCCACATTTTATTCTTTATTTGTCCATTCCACAAATCTGAAAACGACGTCAACTTCCCATTCACTCATAAATGATTTTGATGAATCGTCTTTACTATGTGACTTGCCATGAGACAAGGAACACTTCACCTCTTTGGACCCACCTTAAAAGACGTGTTGGCCCTATCTAAATTGGGCTCAAAGTTAGCCCAAAATAAGCCTATAAAATCATATTTTTCCAAAAAAAATGTGTCTGACAGATAAGGTCATTGTTGGTGATGGTAGCTGATAATGATGAGAAGCGATGGTAATGAGGCGGGTTTGGAGCGGATTTGTCTTCCTCCGCCCCCACCCCATATCATATCGGGGGTGAGGATAGAATCGTTCTGTACTTTTAAAAATAAAAAATTAATAAAAATTAAAGATAATATAGCATATTATAGATAATAATTTATAATTAATGAGATTTAAAAGATGTAATGATGTGATTCATCGTGGCAGTCTTACTAACACTAAGATTTCTGATATCCCCATTGAGCTTAATGTGAAGCTTAACACTACTGATGGTGTCCCTTTGGATGATCTTACTTTATATCGAGAGCTTGAAGGTTGCTCAGTCTATCTAACTGTTATTCATGTGGTTAGCCAGTTTGTTTCAGTCCCTTGTTCTACACATTGGGCTGCTTTGGTTCGCATTCTTTGCTATCTCTGGGGTACTATATTTCAGGGCTTACTGTTGTTCTCCACTTTCTCTTTGGACTTAGTGGCCTATGCTGATTCTTATTGGACTGGTGATGTTACTAGTCACAAGTCTACTTTTGGCTCCTGCATGTTTCTTTATGATTCTTTGATTTCTTGAAAGAGCAAGAAACAGACTGTTGTTGCACGTTCCACTGCCGAGGCTGAGTACTGTGCTATAGCTCATGCCACTGTTGAGATTGTTTGGCTTCGTTGTCTCTTATTTGATTTGGATGTATCTCATTCTTCTCCGACCTTCCTTTACTGTGACAATCGCAGTGCTATTTAGATTGCCTATAACACTGTCTTCCATGAGCAAATGAAGCACATTGAGATTGATTGCCATTTTGTTTGTTAGCTCCTGCAGTGGCTCCATTTCGATTCCTTTCGTCTCTTCGGCACTTCAACTTGCTGACTTTTTTACCAAGTTGCAATTTAAACATACAAACAGGAACAGATAATCAAACAGTCAAACAGATAGAATACAATTTAACACACACATACTCAGTCAATTCGATTCCAGTTTTCAGTCGGTCAGTTCAGTACCTTAGGCAGTTCAATTATCAGTCATTATCAGTCCCATTTAGCAGTAATCGATGATTAACGGTAATCATTCAGTCATTAATCAGTAAACAGTATGAGGGTTGTTACACAATCGCAGTGCCATTTAGATTGCCTATAACACTGTCTACCATGAGCAAACGAAGCACATTGAGATTGATTGCCATTTTGTTTGTTAGCTCCTGTAGTGGCTCCATTTCGATTCCTTTCGTCTCTTCGGCACTTCAACTTGCTGATTTTTTTACCAAGACTTATACCATTGCTCGTTTTCAGTTCCTTCTTGGCAAACTCTCAGTGTTTTCTGCTAAAACACCTTGAGTTTGAGCAGGGGTGTGAGAATATTGTGCCAATTATGTAAATATATTAAATTAATTGTGTGAATATTAGATTGATTGTAAGAATATAGGTTTATTCTTATTTTCCTTTTTAGATTAGGTCTATATAACTCGGTTTTACTCTTTGTATTACACAACTGAATATACAGAAAAACATTCAAAAAACTTACAGTCTTCTCTTCTTCTGTTTTATTTGAACTACTTTTTAATTTGTAGAATCTTGCTTTACTTGTAGATTTTTGATGCCAAAGTTATTCCACTGACTACAAAGAAAATAATTGCAAAGTATTTTCAACTCCCTGCATTTCATGCCTAACATGTATGAGATGTCATCCCAGCCATGTGTATGAGAGATGGGCTGGCCACCCAGTGTTTTGACTATATTTGGGAGATCGTATTTACGACCCACCCAGTGTTTTAAAAAGCTCTAGGCACATTGAGGCGCTAAGGTCTCCTGGAGATTAAGTGTGAGGCGCAAGGTGAGGGGCGTGCCTCACCGATGCGAAGGCGAAGTTTTTAACATAAAACAAATATTCTTAGAATTTCAAAAAAAATGAAAAAAAGAACGACATTCAATATTTCAAAAATTATGAAAAATAACATTCAACATTTCAAAAATAACATTCAATCTTACTTTGCCCTATACTATTTATTTTTCTTTATCAATTTATTAACGTGATTCATTTCTTTTTTTAGATAAACAACTTGCACCATACCTTAGTGGTTTTAATTTTAAATCGGGATCAAATTGCTTTGATAGCTTCAATAATTGGCCTGAAACTATTGTTATTTACTACATTGTAAGGAATCCCAAAACCATATATCCATCTTGCAATCCCAGAGCCTTTTTTGATATGAAAATTGGGTCTCAAAGCATGTGTTTACATTTCATATTAAAGGGGTTGTAATTCCATATGGTTACACACACAAAGAATAAGGATGGAGCAAAAATTTAAATGAAGCACATGAGTCGTGCGCCTTGTGCCTAAGCCTAAGGCGCGCACCTCAAATGTGCCTTTTCTAATGTGCCTCGCCTCAAGCTGTTTGAGGCGTCTTAGGTGTGCTTCGCTCCTAAGCGCGCACTTAGGCGTGCCGTTTAAAACACTGGACCCACCTTTTTCAAAGTATCCTAATATCAAGGTTGGACTCCTGAGCGGATTTCAGGTAAGATATGTTTTCGAGCTTGTTTATTGTTGTCACGACCCAAACCCGGCCCTATGGGTTTAGCACCGTAACCGGCCAGTAATCCGAGATTACCGAAGGCCTGCTTAACAGTAAAGTTATTTCACACCACTTATATACTAATCATGATTTCATAATGTGGTCAGAGTGCTAAATAACATACCAACAACTACTTACAGACTCTGGTTTGTCTTGACATGGTTTTAGTCAATAGTACAGTCTATACAAAATTTACAGTCACACAAATTTACTACATTGTAAGGAATCCCAAAACCATATATCCATCTTGCAATCCCAGAGCCTTTTTTGATATGAAAATTGGGGCTCAAAGCATGTGTTTACATTTCATATTAAAGGGGTTGTAATTCTATATGGTTACACACACAAAGAATAAGGATGCGCACGCCTCAAATGTGCCTTTTCTACTGCGCCTCGCCTCAAGCTGTTTGAGGCGCCTTAGGTGCGCTTCGCTCCTAAGCGCGCGCTTAGGTGTGCCTTTTAAAACACTGGACCCACCTTTTTCAAAGTATCCTAATATCAAGGTTGGACTCCTGAGCGGATTTCAGGTAAGATATGTTTTCGAGCTTGTTTATTGTCTATATCTGGATTAGACAAATGGTTGTTTAGTTGCTATTGGATCAGAACATTACATGCTAGACACTGATCAATTGTTTGTTATGAAGTTCTATTTTATTAAGATGAGAAAGTGTTAAAGATTGATGTCAGAACCTTGCATTCAAACAATGGAATGTTTTATTGTAAAAGGTGTTTGGATGATTTTTTATTTTTTATTTTTTATTTTTCTTTTTTTGATCATAAGTATTAATATTTAAGTTTGTTTAGGATTTCAATGCACTTTTCAATATGTTCTCTAACTTTCAATGTTCATTTGTAGAGTTTTTTTTTTTTTTTTTCCTTCTCCTATTCATTACCATTGATGTCAAAAAGAAAAGAAAAGAAGAAGCTATGGTTGACTTTCAAATCTATTCTCTCTTTGCTTCTTCCAACTTGAATTGATAAGTGATTATACTTTATGTTTCTACCTTATAGTGGAAATGAAGATAAGATTGCGTACATCTTACCCTCTCTAGTCCGCACTTTAGCTGGAGCTTTGTGCACTAGGTCACCCATTTTTCATATGCTTCTTTTTGTTGTGTCGGATCCTTGATTTTGATCTCTATCCTAAGACCTCCCTTTTCCCCAGCCCAGCGGTGTTTTCCTCTCTCCTCAGGCTGCTGATAGCCTCTAAGGAGCCTTGGTTTAGTCGGATGGCTCTCTTGGGTCTGTGTATGCATTGAAGTCCTTAATCTGTAATCATTGGGGCTTAGTCTCTCTTTCTTCATGTAATTCTCTTTTCTTTTCTCTCTTCTCTTTTCTCTCTGTTTGTCTCTAAAAGAAAATATATATATATATATATAAATGTTCTCTGAAATTCTTTTTGTTCTGTTTGTTATGTTCTCCCATCTTTTGGGTTTGTGATTCGACAGTTTTTGCTTGTGAGGGTTCCTTCGTAGAGTATCAGTAGTGGAATTGACTAGTGGGTCTACTACTTCGCAGCCTGCTACTCAGGGCATGAGTTCTGTTTTGATTACTACTCTGAGTCTTGCTTTGACTACTACTAAGACTGATTCCCTCAACCCTGGCTAGAAAATCACCACCTCTCTCTTTAATGGTAAGAACTATCTAGCATGGTTGTAAAGTTTGATTTTTTTTTGAAGAACGAAGGGAAGATGGGATATGTTGATGGGTGCGTTCAGGCCTCCAGTACCACATATGCGGGTTATGATTAGTGGGAGATTACCAATTCTCTTATCATTGGTGAGGGATACTTGTCTATGGACATAACACAGGATATTTGGGAGGTTGTGGCCACTATGTATTCCCACAAATGCAATTTTTCACAGGCTTTTGAGTTGCGACACTCCATTGACCGGTCCGTCCAGGGTGAGATGACTATCCTCCAGTATTTTACTTTCCTTAGCAATGGGTGGAAACGACTTGATCATCTTCAGGACTGCAAGCCTATTTATTCCACTGATTCTGTTGGTTACCAAAAATTTGTTGAACAAGTATAGGTCTTCAAGTTTTTGGAAGGTCTGAATGTGGAGTTTGATCCTGTTCAGAGTTGTGTGCTTGGTATGGATGTGTTTTTTTCTCTCCAAGAAGCGTTTGCTTATGTACAAAATGACGAGATTCGTCGTTCTACTATGCTTTTGCCTGCCTCTTCTGATCGATCTGCCTTGGTTTCTGCACCCTCTAGAGATGGGGATTCGTGGTTCTCGTCCGCCTTCTGAGAAGGATACCCTCTTCTGTAACTATTGTCGTCGCCCTCACCACACTCGTGAGACTTGTTGGAAGCTACATGGGCCGCCATCTGGGGGTCATGGAGACCATTTTCGTTCTCGAGGTGGTCACTCAGGTCAGTCTAGAGGCCGAGGGCCCAATGCCTGAGCCCATCATTCTTATATAGTTGAGCCACAGTCCCCAGCTTCGGTTGTTTCATCTGTTGCTGTCTTTGGGTTTTCTACTTCTAAGTTGGAGGTTGCCCTTCGTCACTTGCTCGATCGCCGGGCATCTAGTTCATCTTCAAGTAACTTTGCTCATTCAGGTAAATTAGCTTCTTCTACAAGTGCTTTCCTATCTCATCAAACATTGCCTTGGATTATCGATTTTGGTGCTTCAGACCATATGCCTAGGTCTTCTGATTTGTTCTCCGTATATACCCTTTTTTCAGGACAAGATAAAGTTCAAATTGCTGATGATACCATTTCTTCTGTGTTTGGGAAAGGTTTAATTCATGCCATTGCTTCCCTTCCTTTGTCTTCTATACTACACGTTCCCAATGTTAGTGTTAATCTTTTATCTTTGAGTCGTATTATTCGGGACTTGAATTATAGTGTGACCTTTTTTCCTGTTCATTGTATGTTTCAAGACCTTATCACGAGGAAGATGATTGGCAGTAGAAACGAGAATGGTCTCTATAATCCTGGATTAAGTAGACAAGCTGGCTTATTCATCCATTCAGTTACCATCTACCAAGGAAGACCTATGGTTGTGGTATCCTGTCTTGGGCATCCATCTTTTTTGTTACTTAAGTACCTTTTTCCTTCAGTTTTTTTTGAAAAATAATGTTTCTGAGTTTCACTGTGAGTTGTGTCAACTTGGAAAACAACACAGAGCTTCTTTTGCTCGTTCTATTAATAAAAGTTTAGTTCCTTTTTCATTGATTCATTATGATATATGGGTTCTCTCTCGTTTTGTGTCTTTAAAGGTCAAAGATGGTTTGTCACCTTTATTGATGATTGTTCTTGGACCAACTGGGTGTATCTTATAAAGGACAAATGTGAGGTTTTTTCTGTATTTCAAAATTTTCATAAAATGATTTGCACTCAGTTTAGGGCGGTTGCCAACTATTTTGGCACTCATGGTATTATCCACCAAACTTCTTGTACCAATACCCCTCAACAGAATGGTGTTGTAGAGCGTAAAAATCGCCATCTTCTTGATATTGCTCGTTGTCTGTCCTTTGAAATGCGTGTTCCTAGATCATATTGGGGAGAAGTTGTTCTCACTGTAGCCTTCCTTATCAATCGTCTTCCTACCCAAGTTCTCCACAAACAAACTCCTCTTCAGGTTTTGTTAGGGTCCCACTCTTTTGGTTTCTCCATTCCTCCCAAAACCTTTGGGTGTGTGTGCTTTGTTCATAACCATTCTCCTACTCGTGGTAAGTTGGATCCTAGGTCTCTTCAGTGTGTCTTCCTGGGTTACTCCGCCACACAAAAAGGCTACAAGTGTTATCATCCACCCTCTCAGAAATAGTTTATCTCTATGGATGTGTCTTTCTTTGAGTCTCAGTCCTACTTCCTGTCGTCACCAGTGTCCTAGTCATCTCTTCAGAAGGTGTCTTAGTGTGAAGGGATTCCTGTATCACTAACATCAGTGATTGAGTAGGTTGAGAATGTTAATGGTGACCCAACTATTAAGAATGTTGAGTTTGAATCCGCAGTGAAAGACGATAAAGTTTATGTCAGGGACAAGGATAGAAAAAAAGTTACTTGGGTACAAGAGACCAATTCGGATTTTCCACTACTATCTTCTCCTTTTGATGAGTGTCCAAAATCCTCTTCTTCTGATGAAACTCCAGGTAACTCTATTCTTTCTGAATTTTCTGATCTAGATGTTCCCATTGCTAAAAGGAAGGGGGTTAGGTCTTGTATTCAACATCCTATTTCTTATTTTGTCTCTTACACTAATCTGTCTTCTTCCTATAAAGCTTTTCTATCTAAAGTTTCTTCTACGAGTCTTCCTTCTAATTTTCAGGGTGTCCTTTCTACTCCTGAGTAGAAGCATGCCACGATGGAGGAGATGAGACCCTTGTTAAAAATGGCACTTGGGAATTGGCTAAGTGACGCGGAATATAAGAAGCTCAAAGAAGAGTAAATTCAAAGAAGCGGTGATATTTGAAAATTGGAATGGTTTCAAAGAGAAATCGATAAGAACCATACATAATCATGTTTATAATATTATTATAGTTTTATTTTATGATTATTTTTATGTTTCTAGGATTTTTAGGCGAGGGGTATTTTGGTAATTTTATATTTGCCTACATGGGCTGTAGGGGTTGTTATTTTTTGAGAATATCAAGATTAGGGAATGATTAGGCTATCATCCCCTATTTATATTAATGAAGATTAATAAATACAAGGGAGCCTTGAGGCATAGAATAATTACAATCGAATAATAACCCAACTAATAATATACTATTTTAACACTCCTCTTCAAGTTGATGCGAAGATATCTCTCATGTCCAGCTTGCCGAGGATGTCATGCAATGGCTTACTCCCAACTCCCTTGGTGAGGATGTCAGCAAGTTGTTCACCAGACTGCACAAATGGAATACATATTGTGCCACTAGTGAGTTTCTCCTTAATGAAGTGGTGATCAATCTCAACATGCTTTGTCCTGTCATGTTAAACCGGATTGTGAGCGATGTTGATGACAGTCCACCTGATCAATACCTAGATCATTTATCAATAACTTGATCCATATGTGCTCACACACCCCTTGTGCCATAACTCTAAACTCAGCTTCTGTACTTGACCAGTCCACTACATTCTGTTTCTTACTCCTCCAAGTAACTACGTTGCCTCCAACAAAGGTGCAATACCCTGAAGTTGATCTCCTATCAGTTACTGATCTAGCCCAGTCAGCATCTGTACAAGCTTCCGTACGAAGATGATCATGCTTTGAGAAATAAAGACCCTTACCAGGAGCAGACTTCAAGTATCTTAAAATTCTTATGACAGCCTCGAAGTGAATCTGATGAGGAGCATGTATAAACTGGCTAACCACACTGACAACAACAACAATATCAGGATGGGAGTCAGATAAGTAGATGAGCTTATGAATAGCTGCTCCTCCTTCATCATCCCTCAGTTTTTGATTGGGTTCCAGTGAAGTGTCACAGGCCTTGCAGCTAAGCATCCTAGTTTCTTCAACAGGTCAAGCACATGTTTCCTTTGTGAGATAAATATCCCATCCTTGGAGCGAGCAACTTCAATTCTCGGAAAATACTTCAAGCTCCTCAAGTCTGTAATTTCAAACTCACTTGCTAAATATTTTTTCAATAGAGGTATTTCCTCAATATCATCACATGTAAGAACTATGTCATCCACATAAACAATGAGCACTGTAGTCTTAGCACGTGATGAATGTTTCACAAACAAGGTGTGATATGCCTGACTCTATTTGAAGCCATATTTAAGCATAGCCTGAGTGAATCTCTCGAACCAAGCCCTTGGAGACTGTTTAAGACCATATAATGACTTCCAAAGCCTGCATACTTTGCCTTCTATCTGATGATCCTCAAAACTAGGAGGAATGTCCACATATACCTCTTCTTCGAGGTCACCATGGAGAAAGGCATTCTTTACATCAAACTGATGAAGTGGTCAATCTAGATTAGTTGCTAGAGAAAGAAGAACTCTGACTGAATTCATCTCAGCCACGGGTGCAAAGGTCTCTTGATAGACAACGCCATATGTCTGAGTGAATCCTTTTTCCACAAGTCTAACCTTGTAATGCTCAATAGAACCATCCACTTTGTGTTTCACAATATACACCCATTTGCATCCCACAGGTCGTTTGCTCTTAGGTAACGCAGTCAATTCCCAAGTGCCATTCTTCCTAAGTGCTTTCATTTCCTCAATCATGGCAAGTTACCACTCAAAGGTAGCAAGAGCATCCTGAAAATGGTTAGGAATGCTAACAGAGGAAATATTTGACACAAACGCTTTATATGAGGACGACAAATGAGAGTAGGATACAAAATTGGAGATAGGATGTTCAGTATAAGATCTCACACCCTTTCTCTTGGCAATAGGAACATCAAGATCAATGGACTCAAGAGATTCAAAGTTATATGGACTTTCATCAGAAGCAGGAGATGGCTGTGGAGGAGCAGAAATGATCTCTTGTATCCAGTTAACTTTATGTCTATCTTTGTTCCTAACATACACTTGCCCTTCCCTATTCTTGGTGACATTGGGTTTTGTAGTCCCAGTAGGAGGTGGTGGTGCAAGAATAGCTGGTTCCATAATAGGAATCACAAGAATCACTTCACGCCAAGGCTTCCCCAGAAGGGAGGATTGTGACACCGGAGATGACAAGAAATAGGACTGGGCCTCAAAGAAAGTGACATCCATGGACACAAACCACTTACGAGAAGGAGGGTGGTAACACTTATACCCTTTTTGAGTAGGAGAGTAACCAAGGAAAACACATTTGAGGGAGCAAGGGACCAACTTACCATGAGTAGGAGAGTGATTATGGACAAAACGGACACAACCAAATATATTGGGAGGAATAGAAAGCAAGGACTGGGAACCTAGGAGAACTCAAAGAGGAACTTGTTTTTGCAAGACCTGGGTAGGAAGACAATTAATAAGATGGGCAACGGTGAGAACAACGTTGCCCCAGTAAGACCGAGGCACACTCATAGAAAAACACATACACCGAGCCATGTCAAGAAGATAGCGATTTTTACGTTCCGTCACCCCATTTTGTTGAGGGGTATTGGCGTAAGAGGTTTGATGGATAATGCCATGAGTAGAAAAATATTGCTCTAACCTGAATCTATGTATTCACCCACATTATCAAAATGAAATATTTTGACAGTAGGCCCAAACTGAGTATAAATCATCTTATGAAAATTGTGGAACATAGAGAAAACCTCACTCTTGTCTTTCATGAGATACACCCAAGTAGTACGAGAAAAATCATCAATAAATGAAAACAAACTAGCGATGACCTTTCACAGACACAACCCGAGATGGACCCCAGACATCAGAATATATTAATGAGAAAGGAACTAAGCTTTTATTAAAATTGGGAGCAAAAGAAGCTCTATGTTGCTTTCCAAGCTGACAAGACTCACAAAGAAATTCAGACACATTATTGTTTGAAAAAAACAGATGGAAAGAAATGCTTAAGTAAATAAAAAGAAGGATGCCCAAGACGCTGATGCCACAACCATAGATCATCGATGGTAGTAGGACCTGTGGTGGAAGAATGAGCAAGCTTGTCTGGTTGATCCAGGAAGTAGAGACCATTTTTTGCACTACCACTGCCAATCGTCCTTCTCGTGACAAAGTCCTGAAAAAGACAATGATCATGAAAAAATGTCATACTACAATTCAAATCCTTTGTAATACGACTCAAGGATAGCAGGTTAACAGAAAAATTGGGAACATGAAGAATAGAAGAGAGAGGTAAAGTAGGAGTGACATGAACTAAACCTTTCCTAGAAATAGAAGAAACAGTACCATCCGCAATCCTAACTTTGTCTTGACCTAAAGAGGGCTTATAGGCAGAGAAAAGGTCAGAGGGGCCAGACATATGATCTGAGGCACCAGAATCAATAATCTAGGGCAAAGACTTATGAGACAGGAAAACACAAGGAGAAGAGGCTAAGTTACCTAAGCGGGCAAACGATGAGGAAGATATACTAAGAGCAGTAGAAGACCGGCGGTCCAGCAAGTGACGCAGAACATCCTCAAGCTCATGTGTAGTCATGCTAAAGAGACCATTAGAAGCCTGGCCAACGGAAGCAGAAGTAGAATCAAGTGTATCAACGGCACTAGACTAATGAGCCCGTGGATAGGAGCTACGTCGTCTAGGCTAGCTTGACTAACCTCCTCTAGAACCAGACCGATCACCTTGACCCCCGAATGGAGTCCCATGAAGCTTCCAACACGTCTCACAAGTATGCCACGGCTTCTTACAGTAATCATAAAATACAAACTCCTTGGTGGCAGACGGAAGGATGGGAGTCAGGCTGAGGCCATCTCTAGAGGTAGACAATAATGCTAAGCGGTCAGTAGAGACAGGGGACATCATAGCAGACCGGCGACTCTCCTCATTCTATACATAGGCAAATGCCTCTTGAAGTGAAGAAAGAGTAAAGAGTGTCCATACTTAGAACCTGACTCCGAACTGGATCATACTCCACATTGAGACTGGCCAGAAACTTGAAGACCCTTTTCTCTGCAATGAACTTCCGGTACTCAACTGAATCAGCAGTGCAAACAGGCTTATAGTCCTGCAAGTGATCAAGGCATTTCTAGCCATTGGTGAGGAAGGTGAAGTACTAAAGAACCGTCTGCTCCCCCTGAAAAGAGCTCTTAATAGAGCGGCGTAACTCAAATGCCTGTGAGAAATTCCTTTTGCGGGAATATGTGGTAGCCACAACATCTCAAACATCCTAGGCAGTCTCCATAGATAAGTAGCCCTCACCAATGTTTGGTACCATCGAATGAATAAGCCAACCCATAATCAAAGAGTTGGTAATCTCCCATTGGTCATAACCCAGAACAGTTGTGCTAGGTGCCTATATCCTGCCATCTACATACCCCATCTTCCCTCTGCTCTTCAAAAACATAGTCAAACTCTGTGATCACGAGAGATAGTTCTGACCATTAAATAGAGAGGTAGTAATTTTATGACTAGGGTTGGGGTTCTCAGCCATAGTAGTAGGTATAGGGAAACTCTCACTCCTAGGTGTCGAAGAAGTAGTAAACACACCGGTAGAATTTTCCATAGATACTGTACTACCAAACCCTCAACAAAACTAGTGCCAATCACAAACCCGGAAGGTGGAGGAATACAAACACAATGACCACTAAGAAAATTAAAGACTTAAAGAACTCATCAACCTTTTTGTGTGTGTGTGTGTGTGTGTTTGTTTGTTTTTAAATTAAATTAATGGGAAAAACGAGGTGAGGTGAATACAAACCACAAACAGAGCTTCCAAGTCACAAAGAGAACTCATCGATGCATCATCACGAAGACGATAGATTGTCGACAAGAACAAACTATAGACAAGCAGAGACAATGCACCCACTCGGGGCTACGATGACGACAGAGACAAACACACCCAGTCGGGGCTGCCTAGGGCTCTTCCAGGCCAGTCGGCTACTATCGTCTGGCCTCCTAGCCTTAGCTTCGTCGGCGACACACCAAATCGGGGCTGCCTAGGGCTTTCCCAGCCCAGTCGGCCAGTGCCGTCAAGCCTCTTGACCTGAGCTTCATCGGCGAGTGATGATGGTCCTAAGGGTGTGATGATGGAAGATGACTGTGTGGTGGCTCCGGTGGGTATTGTATGGGTAGAGAAATTTAGGTTTTAGGGTTAGGCTCTGATACCATGTTATTTTTAGAGAATATCAAGATTAGGGAATGATTAGGCTGTCATTCCCTATTTATATTAATGAAGTTAATAATTACAAGGGAGCCCTAAGGCATAAAATAATTACAAAATAATAACCCAAAACATAATATATTATTCTAACAAGAGTCGTCCATGGGTCGTCTTGTGAGTCAAGTTATTGGATTAGTCTTTGTTTTTGTTCTTATTTTAGTTTTGGAAGTCAATGATGTTTTTGTAGTTTCCTATTTTAGTTCTAGTTGGTTTAGGAAGTCTCCTAGTCCTATATGAAGCCATGTAATGCTTATAATTCAATAGAGTTGATATTTTATAAAAAGTTAAAGAGCTTTGAAGCTTCTTTATGGATTGCGTGATGCAATCAAACCCTAGGTGTGACGGAATCTAGGTGTGATGCCTAGACCTATCTTCTTCTTCTCCTTTCTTCTTATTTTATGTTTCAATTTGCTATTCTCGGATTACTATTTACTGCCCTCTAAAAGTGCATTTTTCAATCTCAAAACTCCATCAAATCACCCTCAAATCAACCCTAATTCCTTCCTTTACCTATTAGCCTTCAATTTACTCTTGAAACCATAAATTACTCACTGTTTAGGCCATCAAATAACCTCTATTTTGAAAATCCAGCACTGTCCCTGTTCGTCCTGTATCACTGAGTTATCTAAGGGCAAACGACCTGTTGGCTGTAAGTGGGTGTATATCGTGAAGCACAAAGCCGATGGTTCAATTGAACGTTACAAGGCAAGATCGGTGGCCAAGGGCTTTACTCAAACTTATGGAGTAGACTACCAGGAGACATTTGCACCTGTTGCTAAGATGAACTCTGTCAGAGTCCTTCTTTCCCTTGCCTCTAACTTGACTGGCCTCTCCATCAATTTGATGTGAAGAATGCTTTCTTCCATGGAGATCTGGAAGAAGAAGTGTACATGGACATTCCCCTAGGCTTTGAGGATGTTAAAACCACAGGAAAAGTGTGCCAACTACTCAGTCACTTATGGACTTAAACAGTCTCCTAGGGATTGGTTTGAGAGGTGTACTCAGGCCATGCTGCGATATGGTTTCAAACAGAGTCAAGCTGATTATACTTTGTTTGTGAAACACTCCTCACATGGTAAGACGACAACTCTTATTGTCTATGTGGATGATATTGTATTCACAAGAGATGATGTTGAGGAGGTTCCTCGGTTAAAGGAGTATTTGGCCAATGAGTTTGAAATCAAAGACTTAGGCAGCTTGAAGTACTTTCTAGGCATTGAGGGTGCTCTGTCCAAAGTTGGCATCTTCATATGTCAAAGAAAGTATGTGCTTGATTTGCTAAAAGAAACTGGAATGCTTGGAAGTAAGGCCTATGATGCACCACTAGAGCTCGGACTGAAGCTTTGTGAGGATCAAGGAGGTGAGCCAGTAGACAGGGGGAGATACCAGAGACTAGTGAGTAAGCTTATCTACTTATCCCATTCGCGTCCTGACATTGTTATTGCAGTGAGTATAGTTAGTCAGTTTATGCATGCTCCACGTGCAACTCACTTAGAGGCAGTTATGTGGATTCTGAGGTACTTGAAGTCTTCTTTGGGAAAGGGTCTCTATTTCTCAAAACATTGTCATCTTAGTGTGGAGGCATATGCAGATGCTGATTAAGTTGGATCAGTCACTAATAGAAGGTCAACCCCTGGCTATTGTACCTTTGTTGGACGAAATCTAGTTACTTGGAGAATCAAGAAACAGAATGTAGTTGCAAGGTCTAGTACAGAGGCTGAATTCAGAGCTATGGCTCAGGGTGTGTGTGAGTTATTATGGATTAGATTATTTTTTAGGGATTTGGGGATTCATCAGATAGATTCTATGAGGCTATACTGTGACAATAAGGTAGCCATCAATATAGCTCAGAATTCAGTTCAGCATGACAAGACTAAGCATGTGGAGGTTGATAGGCATTTTATTAAGGAAAAGCTCACTAGTGGCACAATATGTACGTCGTTCGTGAGGTATGGGGACTAATTGGCTGATGTTCTCACCAAAGGATTAGGAAATAAACCATTTCGTGACATTCTCAACAAGTTGGGCATGAGAGATATCTTCGTACCAACTTGAGGGGGAGTGTTAGAATGTGTTAGAATATTTCCTATTTTGTTCTTATGTATATTCGGTATCTTTATTTGCTATAATGGGCTGGTCTCTTACTTATGCCTTAGGGCACTCTTGTAATTATGCTTATGATTTAATATAAAAGGGGATGAGATACCACTCATACCTCTACCTTTTTCTCTTATCAAAACACACAATTACTTCATCCTGAACCTTTAGCAATTGTATTTCAGTATTTGCGTCGTGCAATTGATCCTCATTTCATGGCTTTACTTTGGGACAACATTATGGAATAATACTAACTACTACTTTATGGTGGGATTAACAAGATCTCTTGCTACATGCAGACCAAAGTAGAAAAAGAGCAGTATCTGCACATGATTAAACACGGGCATTTGGACATCATTGTCGGAACTCACTCGCTTCTTGGTAGTCGTGTTGTATTTAACAATCTTGGCCTCCTTGTGGTTGATGAGGAACATGTTGGCTTCCTATTATTTATGGTACTTTTTGCATTTAATGTTTATATTTGTGCACACTTATTATCACTTGTGACATATCTATATATAATTAAGAGAGAAAAATCACACTGATGCTTTTGTTAATTAAATGATGGTCAATCATGGAACGAATTCCTTGATTAGTGTAAGTGAGGCCAATCAGGTGTGGGAAAACTTTGCAGAAGTGGTCCTTTGTCATAATTTTGGCCGTCTCATTCATAAGGAACATGTCTATCTCCAAGATTCTATGGTAGGGATAACAAGAAAAATGGTTTGGGTGTTTTCTTGTAAGCTCTAGGTTAAAAGCTTGAATTTTTTTAACCAATCTCTTTGTAATTTATTGAATAGTATAAAATATGAATATATGTAATAACAATTATGTCTTTGTATAAATATGTTATATCTACTCTATCTATATTAGAATAGCTTGAGTTTAGGAGGCTTGTATTTTCTTTCCCATTTTGCCCTCTCTTTTTGGTAATATTTACCAATATTGGTGGTACTAATTTAGATGAAGGTTTTTGTCATAATTATGCACAAAATCTTGGTCAGTTATGAGACATGAATATTTTGTTTTTGGATAAATTACAAATATACTCATGAGGTTTGTTTAAAATATCAATCTTACAAATAAATAACTATTCTCTTATGCAACAATGAAAGTATCAAAATTATTCCCCAAGAGGTTGGCCTAGTGGCAAGGCCTTGGGTCTTGGGGGTGTGCTCCCTCCAAGGTTCAAGGATCGAAACCTCTTAGGTGCAAACAATTCCTTGGGGCCATCGGATTGGGGGGAAACCATTGAATTAACCGTGGTACACTTGTGAGAAACTCCTTGCCGAGGACCTATGCACCCTTGGAGATTAGTCAGGCTTTTTGATCCGAACACCCTAGTGCCAATAAAAAAAAATTATCAAAATTATTTATTGAAAAATATTTCTTATATCATTAAAAACTGTTAATTGACTTAATGATTTATTTATTAAAATATATAAAATGCTTCATTTAAATTTTAGTGCCTAAAGTTTATAAAAAGTTAAGTCGTCTATGATCTCATAAATGATAGTACACAAGTAATCAACTTAAATAATTTAATTAATTTACATTTTTCATACAAACTGTTGCATTTTAGCATTTGACCTGTGCCTTGCACGAGCTTTTATATATATGTATAATTTGTGGACTGAGCTTCAAGTCTTATTCCTAAGCATGCCCACAATTGTAAACGGACCTAAAAAATTGCCCAGCCTAGCCCTATGAGCATAAATGTATTTTTCAAGCCGTATAAATCATGAGCGGGCTGACGGGCCCTTGTCCACTCTTCCACCAAATATAATAGGCTAGGGAAGCTAAGACTTTGGGCTATGGCACTTGGTAATGATGCTAGAATAACTTGGTGAGGCATCCTTGGGTACTTCCTCAGTTGGGTTGAGTGGTTCCCAACCATGGCATGCCCTCATTTGCCTTGGGTGTTGTCATTCTCCAACCGAGCACACTACCTCCACATTACTTGGCTGTCATCTCCTACACTGAACTAGAACTCTCCACCCACACGACTTGGTCATACTAAAATTTCTTAACATGGCCAAGGATGCCTAGGCTAAGAGCATGGCTTGAGAACTCCACTCAAGATCATTAGAAGACATGTGGCTTGGAGGCTAGAGTTGATGCTTGACTTGCTCCCTCTTGGGGTGGCTCCACCTTAATTGGCCTGAGAGGGAGAGAGCCAATCACCTTGCTCCCCTTTGACGAGCCAAAGATCTTTCAACTCTCTCTCTCTCTCTCTCTCTCAACTCTCTCGTTCTTCTCTCTCTCTCAACTCAACTCTCTCATAGTCACGACACGGCGACATCGCCACCATCACCGCTGGCCCCGACCCCCCTCTCTCTCCCTTCTCCTCGCCTCAGTTTCTCATTCTCTATCTCCACTTCATCTCTCTCTATTCTTGAGCAGAAGGTCCATCTCTTTCTCACCACCACCGAACCCACCACCACAACCACCGTCGATCTCGCCATAGAGCCTGGTCATTGGCATCGCTCAGATTTGTGCCAGACGATGGAGTTGTACTCAGATCTGTTATCTCTCTCTCTCTGATCTGATGTTGTTGATCTGTATTGTTCAGAATAATTTTTTTTAATCTGTGTTAGTTATATATTGATCTGTTATATATTAAACAAAATTGATCTGTTAGATCTGTTATATATTGATCTGTTATTTTTTTTTTGATTTGTGATATATATTGATTAGTAAGTGAGTTGTTAAACAAAATTCAAAAAAAAAAAAAAAGCTCGGGGACATTTCGGGGTCTGGGAAACCCGATCCTCGTTAGGGGACGGGAACAAGAGGGTGATGGGCTCCCCTGGCGGGGATCGGGGGCGGAGGCGGGGATTTTTTAATCTTTGGGGATCGGGGATGGGAAGGGCCG
>NW_021025769.1:683754-745178 GCF_004153795.1 Camellia sinensis
CTCCATACGACGTCGCTTTACTCCCTGAAAACACAAACGTGAGCTAGCCGGCGGGTGTGTGCCGGAAACCTCTCCGATGCCTAAGTCAGTAAGCTTGACAAATAGACAAAGTTTTATGCTCTCAGAAAGAATTATGTTCAATTACCTCCCCCAAGGTGATGTTTGTGGGCTTTTATAAGTTTCCCGTGGCACAATCCTAGTAGGACTTGTATTTCTCCATGCAGTGTCCTCCTAGGATTCATACTCCTAAGGATAATGCTTATCCTTTTACACCCTCCCCCACTGCTTAAACCAAGTGGGATGGTTTCCTCCATGGCCGAACCACCATTTAACCGAAATAAATCTTGGCTATCCTTAAGCCACCGAGTGGACCGAACTCACTCATAGTTCGGTTCTTTTGTCTTCCCTTTCTTATCTCGGCTTTCCATATAGAACCCATAGTACGGTTTTAGACCGAACCAGCGACTTTCGACCGGTATAACCCCAAGACCGGCACAACTCCAAGTTGCTTTCGGACCGAAGTACCTCTACAGTCACTGTGCCGAAGTAACTTTGTCCCTCTTATGCCGGAGTAGCTTTGCCTCTCCTGGGCCGGAGTAACCCTGTCTCTCCTGGGCCGGAGTAACCATACCCCTCCTGGGCCGGAGTAACCTTGCGGCCTTTTCACCAAGTCTTTGGCACTTTGGGCCACGAAGCCTATCACATAGCTCGGCCCAATTTTTACCAAAAATTACCCTCTCAAAATATATGTATATATATACAATTGAATTTGAATCTTTAATAATAAATTTTTATCTAAGAAACTAAATTCAATTATCTAATAATAATTTTCATCATTCAATATCGTTTATCAAAACTCAGAAGAAGACATTTCTCTCAGAAAACATGTGGTCTAGACTTTTACTCATACAGTTTTCAACCTTCTACTTGTTGATCAAAATCAATATAGGTGATAAGTTGGATACAATTGCTTAGAGAGAGAGAGAGAGAGAGACAGAGACCAGACTTACAATTTTGAATTCAAATAAGTTAAATTTTCAATTTTAAAAAAGGAAAAAATTAGTAAAATATCTCTCTCTAACTTTGAATAGTAGGAGAGGTCAAATATGTTTTTTTTTTATTAGTTAAGATCCCCCAACAATATTATTTGTGAAATTTCATCTCATTAGAGAAATTTTTCTGTGAAGAGATGAAATTTCTCTTTAAAGAAAAATTTCTCTATGAAAAATGAAAATTTCTCTATGAAACTATTAAAAGATCTCAACTACTATAAAAATGTTACATATCTTCTATTTTATAAAATCTTAAATTAAAAACTATTTGAAAAAAAGCAGTAATATTCTTACTTATATAATAGTGATATAATAGTGTGTGTATATATATGTATATATTTAAACCAATTATATTATAGGGACCTATTGGGTAATAATTTATATTATGACACATAATTTTTAATGATATAAAATTTATAAAAAAACATATAGATAAAAAATAAAACCTAACAATGTGTTGCAATTATAAATAGTAGAGATTTAAAGAAAGGATTGAAGATACACTCTTATAATACAATTCCGTACAGTGCAATCGCCTTGCCCTTAATCCACAGTCGGAGTAGCAACGTGGTTGTCTTCTTCTCATTTTACTGCTCCTAAACATTCACTATTCAACATTCATCAAAAACATTAAAAAAATAGAAGAAAAGACTACTTGACATATCCTTAGTGTGTTCCTAGTGTTAGCAAAATTTGGTTTTGGTCAAATCAACGAAATGGATTAGACAGAAAAACCAAAATTTCACAAACAACAAACAGATTAAGTAATTGTGGTTAGTATCCTATGCTTTGACTTATTCTTTGGAGGTCATCAATAGAGAGAAACAAACTAAAAATTGATATTGTATTACTGAAATTGTTACTTGTTATAAAGATTTGAATAAGAACAAAAATAAAAATACAAAAAAATTAGAAAAAAGTTTACTGATTACAAGAATCAGAAAATGATTATAGTTAAAACTACTCTTATGATGATAGACTACTCCTAAAGAAATTCTACTCTTACAGATCTATTCTAACTCATGTTGAGTGTTGATGATTTGTTGATCCCTTTCTTCATTTCCTCCTTGCCTATTTATAGGCTTCAAACCGTCCTTCTCTTGTAAGAGCTGTAAGCAGCCAACTTCCACATCAAGTTTATATTCCACTGCTTCACTTTGTAAGTAAAATCTTCACAATCACGTTCCCATCTTCTTTGCTCATTGTGGGTTCTTTGCACACAACACCTTTATGCCCAACGTCTGCTACACATTGCACAAAAATAGCAGCAGCAGCAGCAGTAGTAGTAATAGTAGTAATAATAATAATAATGATGATGATGATGATGATGATGATGATGATGATGATGATGAAATATGACCATAAGCAGTTAAAAAATAATTTATGACTTAAATTGACGAATCAAACTCGATGGGTTATAATCAATGAGATTAGATTTGGTCATAATCGACATGTAACAATCAATTATACGAGACTTGGCCATAATCAACAAGTCATAATCGACAGAAAATTATTTTTTGGTGTCAACACCCAGCATGTCCCTATTGTGTTCCTGGCATATTCCCTAAAAATAAATTAATTAAATAAGGGGACATGCCATGTGGATTGTCTCATACATGTTCCCGAAGTGTTCGCGTGTCCTTGAAGTATCCGTGTGACTGGCATGGATACGGTACTTGTTTCATAGACCATTGGCATTAGTTTCGACAGTTTTAACCATACTAAAAGAAATGTTAGTGCAAGTGCAATTATGTAAAAATTGTGGAACTAACTATAATTTCGTTCATAAAAGACAGTGTAACTTACCCAAATATATATTACAAAAAGTAAAACATGACCCATTTGATAATTTTTTTTGTCTAAATGTTTTGTTTGTCACTGTGTGTGCTGTTTTCTGACCACACTGCCAAATAGGTACTCAGCTGGAGAACACTGACAGAATAGATTGCGCCCAAACGACCTGTCATAGAAAGAAAAAGACTCTGGTGGTAGTTCGTCCACTCGGGGGGACTTTGATGATCAAGTTAGTTATCTCTCAAAGATAGCAAAAATGCTTAACTCACTATTCAGAATACAAAAAGCGTACCTTAGACCCACGAGGGTGCCTTACTTTTATAACTAACACTGACATGATCCCTGTAGAAGCCTAGCTTCAATGGACTCTGGCTCAATGCCTATCTAGGACTCTCAAATAGATAAAGATAAACTCCTTAAGAGCTTTATCCTTATCCAAACTGTAGTCCTCCCTCATTCTAAGACTCTTGTAACTCATCTGCTCATCTCGGATTCCGGTTTCTCCGCAGATAACCTCGGCCTAGTTGAGATGACCTTGGCGTCAAGTCAAGGACACGTGGCACCTCGACTGGCACTTCAGTGCCACTTTGGCCACGTGTTGCTATCCAAAAAATATGTCTCCACAACTGTCCCCTAGGTTCTATTACCTCGGCATCCTGAGGTGATGGAACTTATATCATTTGAACCCATAGCACGTCGGCTAAACTTGCTCTATCATTTGTTACCAAGGTCATCATTTGTCGGCCCCATATGACCAAGACTTGTAATCTGTTTTCACTAATACTTCAGAACAAGTTAACCAAGTTTGTTCAAGTTATTTAGCCGAGATCGTCCCCTAGCCGAGGTCTTTGCTTCATTAAATCAAGGACCTCAAGAGTTTCATCACGCGTATGAGCTGTCACGCACGGTATTTCAATCGTTTTTGCCACGCGTCCCTTTCCTATCGAACTGTACTTGACATGCGCCATCAAGTCACGTTGCACTTGCATGCGCCATCTGGCAAGCACTTCGTCCTAGGCATACTAATTGTGATTTGCCACCTTTTCGTGTTTTGACAAAAACACTTCCTCTTTCTTTGTCTTTTCACTTTACATTTTTTGATTTCTATCTCTGTGCTTCAAGCTCTCTCTCTCTAAAACTGCCATTGTCTTCTTCCCTAAGCTCTCTGCAACTACTCTGTTCTCCCCCTCCGGGGAGGCTTTTGTTGCACTTCTTTGCTCACTGCCACCATCTGACACTGGCGTACTTCACACCGGCCTTATTTTTCTCGGTAAGCCACTACTCCTCTTATTCCAATTTCTTGTTTTGCTTCAAACTGTTATGCTTGTACACTGCCATGGTGTTTTTATTCATGCTCTTAATTTGCTACTTGTGTGTTGATTTCCCCCATTCGCCATCTGTTTCATGATTCTGATTTTGTATAATCTTGTTTGCTTATATACACACGCACATGTTGTCATACACTTTGACATTCTTGATAGCTTGTCACTGTTCTTGTTCTTATGCACATTTGTCTTTCATGCAATGTCCTTGAACCCCTTCTGTTTTTCTTGAGTTTGAATCTCTATTCTTTTATATTTTCTTGCTATTTTTTTTTCCAGATTCTTGCCTTAAACCCTCCTGTTTTAGTAACTCTAGGATTGGGATTTGCTTTAGAACTCCAAGCTCTAGGAAAAATTGAAACAAATTTCGTTTAGATCCTAAAAAACCCTTGCCCCAGCAATCGTTTAGGTTTTACCGAGGTCCTTAAAACCCTAACAAACCACTTTTTTTTGCAATCCAATACTTTTCCCCTTAAGCCGACGTCATGGGTATGTGGAGGTGGAAGGTAGACACCCCAATTAAGCTAGAATATTTCGGGTAGGAGTTCGCCATCCCTGCCAATGTCCACCTTAGGTTGGCTGGAGAAGAGGACTCCATTATACCCAAGGACGACTCCATGCCTTTTCCAGTCGTAGCCTTCATAGAATGTGGACTTAGGCTTCCTCTCGATATTCTCTTCCTAGAAGTCCTACACTACTACAAACTGAACCCAATGCAGCTTGCCATTAACTTCTACCGAGTTATCAATGGTGTAATTGTCTTAGCCAAAAGAGAGAATGCTAGGGTTACCCTTGTTGACATCCAGTACTGCTACATCATGTGCGGCCTTAAGTCAGAAAAATGCTATATTTACTACCTTAAGTCGAGGTCAATAGAATACAAACTCATTGCTGACCTCCCTAATTCCAACAAGGGAGTCGGGGACGATTATTTCATCGTCTCGGGCAACTGGGAGTTCCTTCTAAATGACGATCTCCACCTGTACCCTTTAAGCCGTACACTGTTCAGAGAGGGAGATGGTAAGAGCCAAGTGTTACTTTTACTCGCTTTCAAGTCTTTTTTACTTGAATATTTTTGTATGTTCTAACGTCTGTTTGGTTTTATTTTGTAGTTCTTCCTTAGCTCCCAAAGGACTTCCGCAAAAACTTCTTTCCTAGTAAAGATTTTAAGAAGTTGTTGGACTTGCCTGTTAATCAGCGCAAGGCTTCTTTGTTGCTCAACTTTATCCTGACGTATAACTCTGTACTTCCCGACGTCCCAAGAAAAAAGAAAAGCAAGTCTCCTCCATCAGTAACAACTCCTCAAGTCGAATCATCAAGGCCTGACCAAGGATCAACATCTGGTCCTGTGGAACAACCATCAACCTTTGCTCAACAACTAATCCCATCTTCTCAACGCCAACGCCGGTGTCAAGCTCCATTGTTTGCATCGGCAGGCAGGACCCGAAGCCGAAGATGCCAAAGTGCCGAGGCATCCTTTTACGATCCAGCTAACCCACCAATAGCTGTACCAGCATCAGACTTGGCACTAGAGTTACTGTTGCCATCTCTTCCCCGATGAAATGGGTTGCAAGAAGGCAGTTGCTGATGATCTTCTGGCCGACATCCCGAATGTTGTCGCCGTCCAATCTTTATCTTCCCAATCTCAACCCAAACCAAAACCAAAGAGGCTGAAGAAAGCCCAACCTAAGGCAATGGTGACTCAGATTGACACTGAGGATACCTTGCAAATTTCAAAACTAGCCGAGGGCGAGAAGACCTCCTCCGCCGCCGAGGTTGAACCATCTGAATCCACTAAGTCAAAGAGGCCGAGGTCGGACTCTATGGCCACCTCGGGTTCTCTCAAATCTGATGCCCCCTAGGCCCCCTCAATCACAATTGAGGACAAACCAGTCAGAGCTGGTGACAGCGCCGATGATATCGAAGACGGTGTTGTCCTCTCTATTGCCTTGCTCCTTCCCAAAGACCTTGACCGCAACGCCGAGGTCAGCGAATATGAAAATTTCACTATGATGTTGCATCACTCCGTAAAAGTAAGCCCCTAACACTTGGTATTTTTCATCTTTTGCTTTTCCATGCTTAGAGAATTTTTTACTAATTTTTGTTTTATCCATTTCTTCTAGGCGATCCAGCACACCTACTCCTTCGCGATACAAGCTTTTGACATCAAGAAAGAGTTGGTCAACAAGGCCAAAGAGGCTGCAAACTTACTGAAAAGTATTAATAAGGCCGAGGCCAAGATGAAGACTTTGATGGATCAAGCCAAGGCAGCAAAACAAGCCCAAGAAGAGGCCGATGAGAGGGTGGGCGCTGCTGAGGCCATTGCTAAGGTGCATGAGACCGAGAAAAAAGAGGCCGACGCAAAGACTACCAAAGCCCAAGTCGAGGTCATTGCAGCCTTGGCCACAAAGGACGCCGAGATCAAGGTAGCGGATGAGAAAACATGCGTCGAGGGGGTAGCCGACGTCCGTGAGGACTACAAGAAGCAAGTGAAACAGGCATGCAACAAGGGTTTCACCCTTGGTTGGATGGCCGCTTTAAAGGAGTTGGCTATCCCCGAGGACTCCCCTCTTAAAGATGGTAGCCGACTCGTCCTGCCATTCCCCTTTACTCTAAGCCAATCTGAGGACGAGGCTGAGTCCGAGGAGGAAGCTGAGGCCGATAAGTCTGAGAAGGCTGAAGAAGCTGGGGCCAAGTCCCCAACTATGAATGAGCAAGTCTTAGACTTGACTTTGGATGAGGATGGTGAGGTCTCCAAAGGTGCCTCATCCCAGAGGACAACATTCGAGGTGCCAATCGTCGAAAGGGGCATTGATCAATCTCTTCGAGAGATCGACGTTGAACTCGAGGCTGAGAAGGCCGCCGAGGAAATTGTTGTCTTCTGGGGCCGAGAAACGGCCCGTTACTGACGCCGAGTAGTTTTTGCTTTTTGACTCTTTCTTTGTGCTTAGTAATTTTCTGAACAAATGTTTTCAGTTTCCATATTTAGCCGACGTGCCACTTTTATAATCAGAACAAGTAATCTCTTTGTTAGGCCGTAGTGCCCTTTTTCTTCTATTAATACAAGTACAACTTCCTCTTGCTTTTACTAAGTGTTTGAATGCTTGTCTTTCTTTTACTATCTTGTGTACTTCAATACTTAGAATATTTTGCATGTCTTCAGAGTACATCTTAACTGTGCAATCTCCTCGGGGTAAAATACCTCAGATATACCCACTGTGTTGTTTGTTTTGGCTTTATCTTTGATACTTGAAATACATTGTAAAGAAATTTTCACAAGTGTTTATCTAAAACATGCCACTTCACTTTCTTTCTGTCTTCCATTATTTTTCGAATCTTGGTAACATGGTAATCTCAACAAATGCGTAGATACTTCTTTAAAAGTAACTTTGGCTTAACTTCAACTTGTAAATTGTTTTTAAAATTTTATCAAGTGTTTAAACCAACTTTCTTATAACATAACCTTGGTTTAACTTCAACTTGTAAATTTTCCTTAAAATTTTAACAAGTGTTAAACCAATTTCCTTTCAACATAACCTCGACTTAACTTCAACTTGTGAATTTTTCTTAAAATTTCAATAAGTGTTAAACCAACTTTCTTTTAACATAACCTTGGTTTAACTTCATGTAATGCCCTCAAAATAAACCCATAAATCAACCAACAATAGCATGCTTAGACATAAGAAGATAAAGCATAATTGTATTCCATTAGAGTAATCCTTACAAAATGTATTACATGTTGACAACAAAAGGTAAATGCCCTAAAGACTTACAACTTTCCAAGTCAACACTTGGTTACAAAAAAAAAAAGCACGAGCTCTATACAATGAAAGCCCTTGGCTTGATCTACATGTAATACAACCAAAACACAAAACGGTTCAACAGTCCCAAGCCTCCCAAACTACGTCCTTGGAGGTGGCATGCTACCTGTACCTAAATGTGATGTCCCATATAGGGTGAGCCAACACCCAGTAGAGATATGCTAAACACAATATGATCAGTAACTAAGACATTAGCAATTTATAAATGTTTGACTCTCTTAAACCAATTCATGCACCACTTTCATTACATGACACATGTGTCCGTGTTTCATTTCATTTTCCATTTCTTATCAAGTTCACAATTCACAACTCCGGCTCAGAACCTGGCTAACAATTTACGTGAGATAGTGACTCATATTAAACATTTCCCACTTCACAATAGATAAACATACTAGCTATATCAACACTTCGATAGACAAGCATATAAGCTATATCAACATCTCAACAGATAAGTATATGAGCTGTATCCACACTTCAACAGATAAGCATACGAGCTATATCAACACTTTTATAGATAAGCATATGAGCTATATCATCACATTAACTGATAAGCATATGAGCTGAATCAATGGAGTCTATCCCTTATCTCCTCCCAAACAATATCCAGTTTAGAGGTGCATCCCCTATCTTTTCCTAAACCATGGAGTACATCCCCTATCTCCTCCCACACAACACATCGTATATACACATAGGTCATATACAATCAAACAATACAAAATTAAATGTATTCTATCAACCGTCATTCTCTATGACATATTCAATTGATTAGTTTTCGTTTACTTAATCATCATGCATTGTCTATAACAATCAAGACTACCCTCCACCGGTAGCCCAAAGCAATTATTTCTAAACAGATAATAAAAGCATCAATAGATAAAATATCCATATTTCCAAAAGTGAGCGATTAATAATTTCAACTTCACTAATCCATCTCATAATGAACCAATTTCATTATATTCAACTCAATTCCATATTTTCTCAACAAATGTCATTAATTACACTAATGACCCAAATATACCCAAACATGGCATAATTCCCCTTATTCTTAATATTGACTCCAAGAGTCCAAATATTACCAACAACATCAACATACTCATTTTGAAACCCAAATACACGTTTGTGGTCCAAAATGAACAAAACCCTATTTTCAAAATTATGCATTTGAAACCCTAGTTTCCAAAACCCAAAACCATTTATACAAAAACTCAGTATCTAGGTCAAAACGCATAAGAGTGAGTAGGAATCCCTACCTCAAATTCGGAGCTACAAAGGAGAGAAGAGACCAAAACCAAAATGCTCCAAACTCCAAACTTTTCAGATCAAAACGAAGCCCTCGATGATTAACCCAACTTTTACAAAGGCTGAAGGAAAGGAAAGCACTATAACTAGATCAAACCCTAGAGAAAGAAGGGAGTTTCTAGAGAGAGAGGCTCTCAAAATCGTTTTTGGAAAAGTAAGAGAGAGAGAGGAAGTGTAGAAAAATGATTCAAAAATGCCCAGCTACCCTCTGTTATACGAGATTCCCGCTCCCGCGGAAGACACAACGCTCGAGCGTCAAGAACAAAAACTAGGTTCGCTCGAGCTCAAGAAGGCCCGCTTGAGCACCAAGACACAAGAATAAAGTACATCCGCTCGAGCACGAAAACCAGTCCGCTTGAGCGTAGATTTTCCTCTCCCAAAACTCACACAAAAAATGTACTACCCGCTTGAGCGTGACCTGCTCGAGCACAGGAAATCTATTCGAGCGTAAAAATCACACATGCAGAAGTTTTGCAGAGCACCAAAATACTGGGAGTGTGCAATCTCTGCTTGAGCGCAAGAAGACTCGCTCGAGCGGACCTTCTAAAAACTGGACAACAAGGAATTGAAACCAAGGCCTAACCAACCTGCAACAACCCTGCCCAATACATCCTAAAACTCAAACATGCAGAATTAAAGGATGACAACAAGGTATAAAACCACCAACATCATGGAACCAAAGTCCGAAAAATAATAAATACAGAAAGGGAAAACCAATAAATACAGAAAGGGAAAACCGGGATCGCTATACTTCAACTTGTAAATTTTTCTTAAAATTTCAACAAGTGTTAAACCAACTTTAGCATGTAAATTCCAACTTCCAAGCATTATTCTCCAACTCTCTGCCCCCTAATGTGAACTTAAGTTTCACTTATGTTCACATTAAGTATGTTCCTATGATTTTGTGGCCGAGATCAAATTCAAACAGAGACTGGCCGAGGATATCAACCTCGGTCTCTGTTAATCTAACTGATATGTATTTAGTGTCCTTCAAAGTTTTCATTCTGTCAATACAGCAAATCTTAGTTCAACTCTATTATATGCAAGTATAATTCAACTCTGCCATATAATAAGTCTAAGTTATTCTTCATGTTTCAATCAGAAACATCGCCGACTTAGTTTAACTCTATTATATGCAAGTATAATTCAACTCTGCCATATAATAAGTCTAAGTCATTCATCGTGTTTCAATCAGAAACATCGCCGACTTAGTTCAACTCTATTATATGCAAGTATAATTCAACTCTGCCATATAAAAAGTCTAAGTTATTCGTCATGTTTCAATCAGAAACATCACCAACTTAGTTCAGCTCTATTATATGCAAGTATAATTCAACTCTGCCTTATAATAAGTCTAAGTCATTCGTCATGTTTCAATCAGAAACATCGCCAACTTAGTTCAACTCTATTATATGCAAGTATAATTCAACTCTGCCATATAAAAAGTCTAAGTCATTCGTCATGTTTCAATCAAAAACATCGCTAGGTGACTGGTCAGTTGTTTTACACAAGTTTGAGATCAAAAATCGAGCTAAGATTTTATTAATTACTTCGGCTAATAACAGAAAAGCTTAAAAACAAAAGGAAATCTTAATGATAGAAAAACGTCAGGTTGCAAGTATTCCAAGGTCTTGGCAATTCTTTGCCTTCACTGTCTTCAAGCCGATATGCCCCATTACCTAGGACCGAGATGATTCTATAAGGACCTTCTCAATTTGGGCCAAGCTTGCCTTCCCTGGGATCCTTCTTGTTGCCGACGACTTTTTTCAAGACGAGGTCCCCAACTACTTTCGTGGGTTGACCTTTTTATTGTAAGCCTTGGCAAGTTACTGCTGGTATGCCCCTAGCTGAATTGCTACTTTCTCCCTTCTTTCTTCCAGTAAGTCCAGATCTCGGGCTAAAAATGTATCATTAGGTTCATTCTCTACTCCTTAGGTTCTGATCCCTGGGATGCCGACCTCTAGTGGAATTACTACCTTTGTGCCATAAGCCATGGCAAATGGGAATTCCCCAGTTGATCTTCTTGGCGTAGTCCGATATGCCCAGAGTACACTGGGCAATTCACCCACCCACTTTCCTTTTGCTGCTTCCAGCTTCTTCTTGATCCCATCCAAGATAACTTTGTTGGATGCTTCTGCTTGTCCATTGCTTTAAGGAAAACTTGGGGTGGAATAGTAATTCTTGATCTTGTACTTTGTACAGAAGCTTTTGATTAGCTTATTGTCAAACTGTATTCCATTGTCTGCTATTATTGCTCTTAGGATCCCAAACCTGATGATGATGTTCTTCCATATGAAGTTGTTTACATCAATGTCTCGAATCTTTGCAAGGGGTTCAGCTTCAACCCACTTGGTGAAGTAATCTGTTGCCACTAGCAGGAACTTTCTTTGTCCAGTTGCTTGAGGCAGTTATCCAACAAGATCCATGCCCTATTGGGCAAATGGCCAAGGACTGGACACTGGGTTTAAGTCTGCTGCTGGTTGGTATATTAAAGCTGCAAACCTCTGACACTTCTCACACTTTTTGACATAGGCTTTAGTATTTTTCTACATATAGGGCAACCAGTACCGCTGAGTAATGGCCCTATGAGCAATTTTCTCTGCCCAGTTGCCTGGGGGAGTTGTCCAACAAGATCCATGCCCTATTGGGCAAATGGCCAAGGACTGGACACTGGGTTTAAGTCTGCTGCTGGTTGGTATATTAAAGCTGCAAACCTCTGACACTTCTCACACTTTTTGACATAGGCTTTAATATTTTTCTACATATAGGGCAACCAGTACCCCTGAGTAATGGCCCTATGAGCAAGTGACCTGCCCCTAGTGTGGCTTCCACATACTCCTTCATGTATCTCATACAAGAAGTCTTCAACTTGTAAATGATGCACACATCTCAAGAGGGGACCAGTAAAAGATCTTCTGTAGAGATGCCCTTCTGCTGTCAGACTGAATCTTACCGACTTCAGTTTGATCTTGTGCGCTTCTTTATGATCATCTGGCAGTTTCCCCTCTTTAAGGAATACTATTATCGCATCTATCCAGCTTGGTCCCATCTCTACACACATTGCTTCATGCTCTGTGTTCAGTGGTTCTACACTTGGACCTGATAAGTAGTCAACCATTATTGTCCTTGCTTCTCCTGGTTTTATTGCACTAGCCAAGTTGGCCAAGGTATCAGTATGGTTGTTGTCATCTCGGCTAACTTGTTGTAGTTGGCAATTTTGGAACAATGCCATCAGTCTGCCCACCTCCTTTACATAGGCCACCATCCTTTCATCTCGGGCAGCGTATTCGCCTGTTGCCTGGTTGACGATAAGCTGGGAGTCACAGAAGACCATTACCTCGTCGACTTCTATTATTGTTGCCAACTTTAATCCTGCTATCAATGCTTCATACTCTACTTTGTTGTTTGAGGCCTTAAACCTCAAATGAATGGATTGTTCCAGAATTTGTCCATTCGGCGATACTAGCACTACTCCTGCCCCCGCTCCTTATCGGTTTGAACTTCCGTCAACAAAGAGGCAAAAGGAGTTGCCGACGTAAATACTGCAAGGCCTGAGTTTCTCTTACTTCCTCTGTTTGGCTATCCCCAATTGGGTTTCTCCTTGTTCACCTGGGCATCGTATACCTCGGCTCAACGGAGCCCGATGTATGATGGCGCTTGGTGTGAATTCGGCCACGAAGTTGGCCAACACTTGGCCTTTGATTGTTGTTCTGGGTTTGAATTCCAAGTCATATTGGCCTAACACCACTGCCCATCTAGCTATCCTGCCTGTCAGATCCCCTTGTTGCAACAGGGACTTCAGAGGGTGCTCAGTTAACACCACAATCTTGTGGGCTTTAAAGTAATGATTCAGCTTCTTGGAGGCCATTACCAAAGCTAGTGTTAGTTTTTCCAAAGGTAGATATCTGGTCTCTACATCTGCTTGGGTTTTACTTACGTAGTAAACTGCTCTCTATTCTCCCTTATCTTCCCTGATTATTACTGCACTTACTGCATGCTCTGAGACCGCCAAGTATAAGAATAGCTTTTCTCCAGGTACTGGATTTGAGAGAATTGGAGCTGTGGTCAAGTATTTCTTCAAGTCGGCTAAGGCGACTTCGCACTCCTCTGTCCATAAGAAGTCTGTGGCTTTCTTTACTAAACTGAAGAAAGGTTTGCATTTATCAAAACTTCTACTTATGAATCTGTTTAGGGCTGCAGCCTTTCCAATCAGCATCTGCACTTGTTTTGCCGACGTTGGGATCTCTAACTCCAGAATGGCTTTGATTTGATTCGGGCTTGCCTCAATGCCCTTTCTAGTGACCAAGTATCCTAGGAATTTTCCTGACCCAACTCCAAATGTACATTTCGATGCATTGAGTCAGAACCGAAATGTCCTCAGGATGTCAAAGACTAGCTTTAGGTCGGCCAGATGATCTTCAGGTTCCTTGCTCTTCACGACCATGTCATCAATGTATACCTCCACAGTTTTGCCAATTAGATGTCTGAACATCTTAGTCATCAATCTCTAGTAAGTTGCTCCTGCATTTTTTAATCCAAAAGGCATCACTCTGTAGCAATACAACCCTTTTGGGATGATAAATGTAGTCTTCTCCTCATCTGGGGGGTACATGGCTATCTGATGGTACCCTCTATAAGCATCTAGGAAGCTCATCCTTCCATGCCTTGAAGTGGCATCCACCAATTGATCAATTTTGGGTAGTGGGAAACTATTCTTGGGACAAGATGTATACCTCCATTGTTTTGCCAATCTGATGTCTGAACATCTTGGTCACCAACCTCTAGTACATTGCTTCTATATTTTTCAACCCGAAAGACATCATTTGGTAGCAATACAGCCCTTTTAGAGTGATAAATACAGTCTTCTCTTCATCAAGGGGTACATTACAATCTGATGGTACCCCCTGTATGTGTCTAAGAAGCTCATCCTTCCATGCCCTGAAGTGGCATCCACCAATTGATCAATTTTTGGTAGTGGGAAACTATTCTTGGGACAAGCATTGTTCAAGCTGGTGAAGTCCATACAGACCCTCCACTTCCCATTCTTTTTCTTTACTACAACCGTGTTTGACAACCATGTTGGGTAGTTTACCTCTCAAATGGATTTGGCCTCCAGAAGCTTATCCACTTCCTCTTCCACTGCCTTAACATGCATTAACGTCGGCCTCCTTGCTCGCTGGATGATGGGTTTTGTCGACCTGTCCACATTCAGTTTATGGCAAGTGACCTCGGGGTCAATGCTAGGCATCTCATACGGTGTCCAAGCAAACACCTCAAGGTTTGCTCTCAAGAATGCCTCTAGTTCCTTTTCTTCCACCTCGGCCAAGCCTGAGCCGAGAATGAAGAAGTGCTCTTCATCCCCTTGTAGGACCAAGATCTTCTTTAGAGCTTCCTCACTTTTCTCGGCTGGTTCTTTGCCGACATCCTCAAGGACCTCCATGTCTTCATCTTCAATCTCTGCTGCTTCTGCTTCTCGTATGTTGCAGGTGGATTTCATTGCTGCCATGGAGCAATTCTTTTCTAGCACTTGATCCCCTCTAACCTCTTCAATTCCATGCTCTGTTGTGAATCGCAACAGTTGGTGCAATGTTGAGGGAACAACCCCCATTGCATGCAGCCATGGCCTTCCCAAGATAACATTGTAAGGGGAAGGAGTGTCAATTATTGTGAACTCAGTTTTCACCTTTTTGGTGCTAGCCTGCACCTCTAAATTCACCGCCTCCAGAGGCCATGTGGCATTCCATTGAACCCGACCATTAGTCCATTGGATTGCTCCAGATCATCTTGATAAAGGCCAAGCTCCTTATAACATCTGACATACATGATGTCGCAAGAGCTGCCCTGGTCGATCAGAATTCGCTTTACCTAGCATTCTCCAATCTGGAGGGATATTACCAAGGCATCGTTGTGTGGATGTTACACTATCTTCAGGTCGTCTTCAGTAAAGGACACAATTGGTCCCTGGCACTCGTCTACCCTAGGTCTCTCCTGCCTGACCTGATACACATGTTGCCGGTGTTTTACCTTTTGAGTTTCCCCTCGTATCTCATTCTCATTCATCTTCGAGTGAATCACATTGATTACTTGAGGTTCACTTGCCTGTGGTTGTGGTGCTGGCAGAGGTGGTGCTACCGGTGCCTGAGGTAGTCTCGCTTGCTCTTCCCTTGTCCTGGTCTCATCTATCAGGTCTCTTAAATGACCCCGTCTTACCAGGTCTCTGCACCCTTGAGTTAGATGTCCATCCTCATTGTGGTAGGCACAATGTTTCCCCAGAATTCTTCCCATAAATTCACCGAGAAGCTTTTCTGGTGCTCTGTAATAGGCTGATTCCGAATTCTTTCCAAGACTTTATAGACCGGAATTCAGAATACGGTTGTGACTGCCTGTGCAGCCCTTATGTCACGACCCGAACCCGCCCCCTATGGGTTAAGGACGTAACCGGCCAGTAATCCTGAGATTACCTACGGCCTCAAACCAAAATAGACATAACCCAACAGAGTAAAGGGGGGGCCGAACGGAAGCAATAATCAAAAACTTTGTCCATAGAGCCGTGCTTATATGCCTTTCAAGACAAACCATACTCATATACGTTAATAACCCACGTCAAAAGTACAGTACCATAAAATTCTTTTCAAACAGGATCATTCAACTAAGTCAACCCATGACAGGCTATTTACAAATATACATAAAGTCCTTCCCAGCAAGACAAAATATAGTTACATAACAAAATGGCAAGGATAGGTCTCGTGCGTGAGACACAAGGCTGACTTTCTCAAAACTCAAGTTATTCCTGGCAGACTTTACTGGGGCTGGGTTTGGACTTCCCTCGGCTCACCTACAAATACATGAATGAGCGTGAGCGATAGTCCAGTGAATAATATCGAATACATAAATTGCATGAGCTATATGAAGAATAACATGCTCCGAACGGCCTTGGGCCCAATCCATATTTCTGCTTAATACATATACACTTATACAAAATTCAAATCAAATGACTGTAGTTCCAAACATACTGGCCTTTGGCCCAATCAGATTTCCATTCATGTCAAAACGGCCTTCGGCCCATTCATCTATGTCAGAACAGCCTTCAGCCTATTCATTTACGTCAAAACGGCCTTCGGCCCATACATTCGTGTCAAAATGACCTTAGGTCCATTCACTTATGTCAAAACGGCCTTTGGCCCACTCATTCATGTCAAAACGACCTTCGGTCCATTCATTTCTATAATGTCAAACTTTTGTCCACAATCCCAATTAGCAACTCATAAAGCTTATAAGGGAAATAACAATTGGACATTGACAAGCTTTCAAATATCGATATTACTCACAGTGATCGGCTTGTGGATTCGCCCTAGAGCTTGACCCTACACATTCCATGAACACAAAAGGGTCATTATCAATTCAACCCGTTCTTTAATTTACATATTCCTCTTTAGGCTTTATTCTTATCTCATTAACTCATTTACAAAGCTTAACACATGCCTAAGAGTGCTTACAAGTGAAAGAGAACGGAAAACAAAACACAGAACGAGCATATAAAATTTCAGAGAATAGGGTCCCCGCTCGAGCGTGGACTCCCCCAGCTACAGGAGAACCAGGAACAGATCTGTCACGACCCGAACCCGCCCCCTATGGTTAAGGACGTAACCGGCCAGTAATCCTGAGATTACCTACGGCCTCAAACCAAAATAGACATAACCCAACAGAGTAAAGGGGGGGCCGAACGGAAGCAATAATCAAAAACTTTGTCCATAGAGCCGTGCTTATATGCCTTTCAAGACAAACCATACTCATATACGTTAATAACCCACGACAAAAGTACAGTACCATAAAATTCTTTACAGACAGGATCATCCAACTAAGTCAACCCATGATAGGCTATTTACAAATATACATAAAGTCCTTCCCAGCAAGACAAAATATAGTTACATAACAAAATGGCAAGGATAGGTCTCGTGCGTGAGACACAAGGCTGACTTTCTCAAAACTCATGTTATTCCTGGCAGACTTTACTGGGGCTGGGTTTGGACTTCCCTCGGCTCACCTACAAATACATGAATGAGCGTGAGCGATAGTCCAGTGAATAATATCGAATACATAAATTACATAAGCTATATGAAGAATAACATGCTCCGAACGGCCTTGGGCCCAATCCATATTTCTGCTTAATATATATACACTTATACAAAATTCAAATCAAATGACTGTAGTTCCAAACATACTGGCCTTTGGCCCAATCAGATTTCTATTCATGTCAAAACGGCCTTCGGCCCATTCATCTATGTCAGAACAGCCTTCGGCCTATTCATTTACGTCAAAACGGCCTTCGGCCCATACATTCGTGTCAAAATGACCTTAGGTCCATTCACTTATGTCAAAACGGCCTTTGGCCCACTCATTCATGTCAAAACGACCTTCGGTCCATTCATTTCTATCAAAACAACCTTCGGTCCATTCATTTCTATAATGTCAGACTTTTGTCCACAATCCCAATTAGCAACTCCTAAAGCTTATAAGGGAAATAACAATTGGACATTGACAAACTTTCAAATATCGATATTACTCACAGTGATCGGCTTGTGGATTCGCCCTGGAGCTTGACCCTACACATTCCATGAACACAAAAGGGTCATTATCAATTCAACCCGTTCTTTAATTTACATATTCCTCTTTAGGCTTTATTCTTATCTCATTAACTCATTTACAAAGCTTAACACATGCCTAAGAGTGCTTACAAGTGAAAGAGAACGGAAAACAAAACACAGAACGAGCATATAAAATTTCAGAGAATAGGGTCCCCGCTCGAGCGTGGACTCCCTCGCTCGAGCGTGGACTCCCCCGCTCCAGCAAACCCAAGAGGCCTACAAAAGTACTGGTTACTTCAAAATTAAGCTCAAGCGTGAGTTACGGCGCTCGAGCGGAAGGCCTGTTTACAAAAACTCCCCGCTCGAGCGTGAGATATCCCGCTCGAGCGTACATCCATTTCTGCAAAAAGTGTTGGGAGCACGATTTCTCCGCTCGAGCGGCCCTTCCCCCGCTCGAGCGGAAGTCAAAATTCTGGAAATTCCAGGTTGTGTTCTTGAGCTTCAAATTGATTTTCCAGCTAGATTACTTGCTTGCAATGGCTCAAATCTCAAATATAATCATACTAACATGATGCAAGCCCCAATTCACAACCCAATGAAGCTCAATTCACAATTAATTCACATGCATGCCCCAATCTCCCATTAAACTCATTCTAACATAACAAATTCATACATTCAAGCCCATGTCTTCATAATTTGTACATGCATGTGACGAATTAGCCACGTTCTCAACTTAGATGCACAATTGGTGATCAAAACATGAGTTTCAACTACAATTTACATGGATCATACCCCTTTGAGCTCAAAACATGCAATATTCAAGACAATCACACACATGCATGCATATATGGGTCTCTATTATAAGAAATTCAACTCAATTTCCTTGTGGTCAAACAATCCCATGCTCTAGACCCTCTTTCAACCTTTAATTCACAAAATGATAGTTAAAAATTTACATGAACTACTCACCAAGGAGTTTAATCTTCACAATCTATGGCTATTCTTGTGTTATCTTCAAGGCATTCAAGGATCAAGAGAAAAACTTAGATTTTTCTCCCCTTCCTCTCTCTAGTAGCCGGCCCTCCTCTTCTCTTAGAGTTGATCAGCCCAAAATCAATGTAAAGGGAAGGAATTGGTTTTTAATAAGGTTTATAATAGCCCCTCTCACATATTATTTCAACATAAAATAATTGGGTACTCAATTCATCAATTAAACCAATTTAATCTGACCTGAATCAATTTTCAATTAAATTTCACCGTAGACTCTAAAAATTATGCCAATCACAATGGCGTAATCAATTTCGGGTTCCGTGGCCGATAAGGCCTTCAATTTAATTTCCAAAACAGATTATTCAGACAGGTATTCCTACGGTGAACAGATAAGACTTCAAAATCACAAATATTCACATAATGGCACATAAAATCATGCTAAACACATAATCATACTCAAATTAAGGACCAATTAGCATACTACGGGACAGGGGTATCACACCTTAGTCCTGTTTCTAGTTTATTGTATCCACCATTACCTCAGCCTCGCTTCGGCGAGCAGTTTTTCTTTTCTTGTTTTGACGCCTTTGTCCTCGGTGTGTCCTCCTCGGCCCTGGCATACTTTTCTATCCTGGCCATAAGTTCCTTTATACTTTGGGCAATGTCTTTGCCAGTGATTTTCGAAGCAGGCATTTATCTTTCAGGTTGTTCTTAAAAGACACGACCGCTACCTCTTGGTTGCATCCTGGTATCTGGTTGAACATCTCATAATACCTTTTGGCATAGGCCCTAAGGCTTTCATCTTCGCCAATTCTTAAGGCCATTGGGACGTCCACCCTCAATGGCTGTAGTTTGTTTGTCACAAACCTGGCCATGAACATCTCGGCCAGGCCTTCCTAGTTTTTCACAGTTCCTTTCAGCAACTTGTGAAACCAGTATGATGCAATCTCCCCAAAGGATGAGGGGAACACCTTGCAAAGCAATGGTTCATTCTCGGTGTATAATGTCATTGAGTTCAGGTACAAGCCGAAGTGAAAGTTAGGATCCGATTTACCGTTGTATATCTAGAATCTCGGCATATTAAACCTCTTCGGGGCTTCAAACTTGTCTAATTCTACTGAGAACGGTGTTCTCGGCTTGACGGGTGAGGTTTCCTCGGCATCTTGTCGTTTCTTCTGCAGGTAATCCCTTAGATCCTCCTTGGTCCGTCCAAGGAGCTCGGCTATCAACAGACTTCAGCCTCTTCGGTGCGCTACTCCCAGTGTTGTTATAAGTCCTCTTGGACCTTTCTCCATTAGTTACATCGAAACACAGTTCCTTTCCTTGAACATGCCGATGTTCTTTGGGGTCAGCTTCCTTGGTACGATGCATCCTCCGAGAATCTCCCCTTCTTGACTCTCCTCGCCCGACCTCCCTTGAAGGTCGGTGAGAGTATTCCTTGGTCTTGGTGTGCTGGGGGATTGTAGGGATTGTTTTCTGCCCTCGCTTCTGGGCATTGTTCTTGGACGCTGGAATCGGTGTGTCTTGTAACGAGAATGGCGGCTGCATGACGTTGTTCTGCATCATGAAATTGATGATCGATTGCAGGTCTGGCAATTTGTTTGCCAGTCCCTTCATCTCGCCGTCCCTCCGTAGGCATCTATCCTTCCATACCTAGAGGTCGTCCTCGTTACAATACCCACCCTTGTCTGACTTCTTTAGTATGTCGCCCTCCATGTTGACGTCTTTCTCGTCGGGAGTCTGATCCCGAGTTTCTTCATTACAGTTATCCTCTTCCACGTTAGGATCAATGTACTTACCACTTCCAGTAGGGATGTCGTCCCCAACCTTTTCTTTATGTTCGTCGTTGGCCATCTATTCTCCTTTCTTTCCCACAAACGGTGCCAAATTGTGTGTGTTGTTTTCTGACCACACTGCCAAATAGGTACTCAGCTGGAGAACACTGGCAGAATAGATTGCGCCTGAACGACCTGTCACAGAAAAAAAAAGACTCCGGTGGTGGTTCGTCCACCCAAGAGGACTTCGACGATCAAGTCAGTTATCTCTCAAAGATAGCAAAAGTGCTTAACTCACTATTTAGAATACAAAAAGTGCACCTTAGTCCCTCGAGGGTGCCTTAATTTTATAACCAACACTGACCTGATCCCTGTAGAAGCCTAGCTTTAATGGACTCTAGCTCAATGTCTATCCAGGACTCTCAAATAAATAAAAATAAACTCCCTAAGAGCTTTATCCTTATCCAAGCTAAAGTCCTCCCTCATTCTAGGACTCTTGTAACTTATCCGCTCATCTCGAATTCCGGTTTCTCAGCAGATTACCTCGGCTTAGCCTGATGACCTCGGCATCAAGTCAAGGACACGTGGCACCTCGGCTGGCACTTCGGTGCCACCTTGGCCACGTGTTGCTATCCAAAAAATATGTCCCCACAGTCACGAAACCAGATAATATGTTCAATGGTGTTGAATTAAAGGTGTGAAGAGGTTGTGGACCTGATTAAATTGGAGAATGACAACCTTGGGTTGTCCAGACTACTGTGAGCTTCAATGAATTAATGTTTAATCTGAGAGTGCTCTTATTCTTTCACATTATATTTGCCAACATTCTTTTCTTTTTTGTTTTTGTGTTTTTGGGGTTTTTTTTAATATATATATACTCTTCCCTTATTATATAGATATTTTGTGTGTGTTCAAAGGTAAGGGGGAGTTTTTGTTGGTTTGCTCAAGGAGAGTGTTTCTTGGTATTGTTATTATATTGGAGTAATAAATTTTTATTTTGCTCACCGACATCTCACTAACACGTACAAAATGAGAAATTTCTCCGAAAAAAAAAATGTGAGCAAAATTGAAAAATATCAAAACTATCAAATTTAATTGAGAAGTTTCACCAAATCTATGAAAATTTTCAATTTCAAGTTGAATTTCTTCTTAAAACTCTCAAATTTCTCAATTCTCATTGTCGAATAATAAAAAAGTATAAACATTTTGCAAATTTCAGAGTTTCAAATTGAGAAATTTCAAATTCCCTATTTCATGTTAAAACTCTAAAATTTTTCAATTATCATTGATGAATAATGAAAAATTCTAAACAATTTGCAAATTTCAAAGTTTAAAAAAATAGAGAAATTTTAAAATTTCCAATTTCTTACTTTTGAAAAAAATTATCGGTTTTGAATTTGAAAATAATGAAATTATCAAATTTGCAATTTCTTATTTTCCAACCGATTGAAAACTAAAAGAAAATAAATCTAATCACCCACAAATACACATACAAACAGCATAGCTTGGCAAAAACTGAAAAACTACAATGTTTGGAAATTGAGATATTTCACAATTTTACCAAATGGGAAATCTATCCGTTTCCCAAAACCGAGCATTCTCACTAATATCATCCATGTAACAATCCATTAAAAAGTAAAAACTTCAGAGGGATTCATATAAAAGAATTTAAAAGTTAAAAAAAAAAAATGAAATCTGTCCAATTGAATAGTCAGCTACAGAGAAATAAAGCCTCTTCCACTGGAGGATATTAAAAAAAAAAAACCGCAAAAAAAAACCGCATTTTAATTTTTGTATGAGTATATTATATATTCAATAGGAAAAATTATAGGACCATGATCTTGTGATTATTGCATTAATAGATTCAAACCAACCGAGCTTAACAATAAGGGTAAAAATAAATAACAAACACGACACAAAGATTTTTTACGTGAAAAAACTACAATTGGAATCCACCAACATGTGATTAAAAAATCACGGGCCCTCAGCCACAATAATAATCCACTATAAAGAAGAGTAGTACTAGAGATTTATTACACTACCCAATCCAGGCACACGTCTGACCATCAACCGTGGACATTTGCCTTTGCAAAGAAATGTTGAATCCACGACACACTCACTCCTCAAGAACACTCACAGGTTAATTGGTGATTTAATTTAGACTTGATGCTTTCATGAAAGAACAAATGAGAATGAATCATCAAGTAAATATGAGAGAAATATACAATGCAACCTCACTACAACACTCTCTCCGAAGACACCCTCAAAATGAAGACTCAATAGATCCCAAAAACACAACTGACCGAGCTTGCTATTTATAGACATAATAGCTTCACAGGCACGACCCTCTTGTTCGCGGGCGCGAGATGGTGATTGTAGGCACGAGACCCCTTCGCAGGTTGCAGAGAAAAAGTATTGAGAGTGTTTTCCTTCGTGGCCCTAGTCGCGTCTTGTCCACGGCCTCTCGTGGGTGCAATGATGTGGTTCATGGGCGTGATCAAGCATGGTTGACATGCTGCAATTTTTGACTTTTGCAAACCTTGTTTTCTTCATGTTCTGAGGCATGCCTTTCTTTATTGTTTTACGAAACAACCAGCCTCCTCTTTTGTTCAACTATCTGTAAATGTCAACCATCCTCTTCACAACCAAACAAAACACACAGTCGCATGTTAAGTCATCCAAGAAAAACATAAATCAAGAAAGATAGTTCTTTTGACCAATCACACCACAAAGTCCTAAATAGATATAGTCAAAATCAGTATGAAGCATGCTGTGTTATGTTTTTCAAACGTTGACAGACACTTAAACATCATCTCATGGAAACGCGATAGAGAAAACACAAGAAATAAAAAAGAATTGGTTTTGTCAAGAAAGGAAGATGCCAAAATATAAACTTATAGGTTTTATACATAATTTCTCATACTCTGTCTTCGATGTACTAAAAAAAATATTAATAACACAAATAGAACACAACCAACGAAGTTAGCCCGATTGATCAGAACTCTCAATAATCCAGTAGTTCAAATCTCTCTATATGCAGGTGGGTCTTATTATCTGATTTGAAGAATGCTTTAGCTTGTATTGGATATCCTTATATTACACTACCTTTGGATGGCTTGGCCAAATGAAGCCTTCCTTTTACATAGGCACTCTAGCTTTTAAGGAGTATTCTAGATCGAGGCTTCCACATCCTTTTCAGAACTATCCTTCCCATTATATAGGCACCCTTCTTAGAACTATCTAAAAAATATAGAATTATATATAACGTTCTTGCGTTTTCTCAACCCTTCCGAGAGTTTCTGGAATCTTTTATTTTAGATAGAGGCTTTGACATCATTCTTAGAACTATCGTCCACTTTATATAGGCACCCTCCTTAGAACTATCTAAAAAATATAAAATTATATATAATGTTCTTGCGTTCTCTCAAACCTTCTAGGAGTTTCTGGAATCTTTCACTAGCCTCTAATGTTTTAGCCATCCCCAAATGGAGATTTTGTGTAACCAACTCAGTGGGTCATGACATATGTGTAATTAACCTTTTCTCTCTCTCCAGCCATGCTCTAGTAAGTGGGCTCAATCCCAAACCAATTATTATGGTTCAAATTATTCATCTTTTAGGACACATTGAGTTTATTATTAATGTAAAAAATTAGATTGATCAAATATCGATAGTCACATGATTTGATTATATTTGACTTTAAAAAATTCCAATTTATTTCCAAAATCACATTCATTTTGTTTAAACAAAAAATATGATTGGATCATGTGGTTACTAATATTATGAATGATTTACTCAACCATTTCGGAAAAATGAACAATTTAAATCATGATAATGGATCTGGGTCGGACCCAATTGATGGCACAACAACTCTTGCTATGAGGCACATCAACCACCCTTGTAGTATGTAAACCAAACACACTACTTGATTAGTTTAAGAACAATATTTACTCTACTCTGCTTCCATTTCAGAACACTTTACCTTCTTATGATTTAAATATAAACAGAGAATCCTCTTGATTTAGGATTAAAAAGCAAAGTTAACTCTATTAACAGTAGGGGGGAAATTACTTGAATGTCATAATTTCCTGTCTTAACCACATATATAACAAACTAAACCATGAATTATACTAAACACCATATTTATTATTAATATAGAAATTAGCTCAATCTATTTTTTAATTTTTAACCCAATTTCTTATTCAATAATACTTTAAATTAAACATATATATATATATATATATATATATTATTACAAAAGAAATAAAAATTAGGGTTAGGGTTTGGTTAGGATTATGGTTTAATTTGAAGAAGAAGATGAAGATAATGGTAAGTAAATTTTAAAGGGTGTATTTGTAATTTATCCTAATTCATGACAACCATTAGTTTGATTGAGATATTAGTCTGTTAGAAAAATATTATTCAATAATATAATTTTGTTCAATAAAATGATTAAGAGATTGATGACATATAAAAAGGTTGTGTTTGGTTTAGTTTTGAAATTGTGATTATCTTTTTGGAGTTGTGATTTGAGTGAAATTGTGAATTGAGTTTTGAAAAGAGAAAATTTGTTTGGTTATGAGTTTTGAAAGGAATTTTTGAATTTTAAATTTTGAAAAGAGCGGATTAGGTTTACCCAATTGCCCTCTCGAATGTCCGGCCGGTTGACCGGAATAATGCAAATTATTATTATTTTCTATTTTTTGCAATCGCAACATGCTATTTGACATATATATATATATATATATATATTTGTTTTAGATATTTTTAAATGTGGAAATTATTATTTTTAGATTTTTTATAAAAATAATTTAATAATCACATCATTAACCATTTTCAACATTATTCATCAAAAGAGTTTTGAATTGAGTGTTAAATTGTGTGTTTGGTTATGAGTTTTGAAATTAACTTTGAATGGAATTTTGGGTAATTTTGAATTGTGTGTTTGATTATAAATTTTAAAAAGTAATTTGCAAATTTTACTTTTAGAATTATGATTCCAAAAATAAACCAAAAGGAGCCAAAAAATTAACCTGTAAAATTGAGGAGCATTAATTTCAAGATATAATTCAAGTGCTCGCAATCTTTCACGTCCAGTGTTCACATAAAAGTACATAAAATATACAAAGACAGCTCCTTAAAAAATTCGCACTCTTTCACTTGGGTTGACATGTAAAATCTCTGTATCTTTCTTCTCGAACTCATATATGAGTGTGTATATATATAGGTGAGAAACTTATGGGAAATAATACATAACAATTATATATATTAATCACTAAATAATTAAAATAATAAAAATTGATAATAATTTTGTAACTGAAATGAATAATGGTCACGAACCGACTAAATAATGAATTAATTTGTAATATTTAAATACATTTATTTTAGTAATAAAATTTGTAACAACCAAAATATTGAAAGAATTAAATATAAGTTTTATTTTTATTTGTAGTAGCCACTGTTGTGCTGTGACATGGGCCCATTTCAGAGCTCGTTTCAATAATCGAAACCGTTCACATTTTAGAATATATCGAGTAAAATATCTTTGCAAAAAATCAACTTGATCAGATACTGTTAACAATTTCATCTAATTGCATTTGTATTTAGAAAAATAAATAAAAATTGTGATTTGAAGTATAAAATTGAATACAAATGTGAGTGGATGAATGAGTTAATAATATCCAATCAACTTAATTTTTTACAGGTATATTTTACTCGATATACTCTAAAATGTGAATGGTTTGAATCATCACAACGGATCCAGAAATGAGCTCATATGACCACACAACAGTAGTTGTTGTGCTACCCATCTCCAAAATGTTATTACATAAACATACAATACACATTTAATTCACCATAATTGCACAACAAATTACACTGTGAGGCTGGTCACTTGAATTTTGAATTTTGCATCAATTCACTGTACTTGATAATGATATCAAAAAACACTATCAAAAAACAAAAAACTGATAGGATCACTCATAAAAGTTTACGTTAAAAACTTTTGTAATAAATATTCAAGTTTTTATTCTTAATATTCCCTCAAAAATTATCATTATCTTATTTTAAGAAAATTCTCCAAGATTGAATGGAGGAAGAGAGGGAGGAGGGTGTTCAAAATTACATGTTGCTTTAAAGATACATAATTAGAGTTCAGTTTGTTCGTTTCACTCACTGTCATCGTTTGTCACGTATCTCTTCTTGTTGTATGTCTAAATATTACGATTTACAAGAGACATGTAACAAAAGATAAGACAAATAAGAGACAAATAATACAAAACCGTGTGATTATAAATCACCTAACTTTTCTGTTGCAACCATTGACTTTCATTTTAAATTCACTGAAACATGATTATCACAAGAACTTGAGTAAATAAAAATTTCCCACCAGCAAAAACTTCATATACTATGCTGATCAAAAAAAAAACTTCATATACTATCATATAAAAAGTGCATCATACAGTTAGTTCCTTGGGTAGTCCCTACAAGGGAAAAAAAAATTCTAGACGAATTTTTGATGCATTTTATTCACTGCGGCCAAAATTTCCTTGCTTCATTGTAAAATCCATCATTTAGGGAATATGCATGATCCATGAGCTGCATCAACATTAAACACAAAGGGTGAATGAGTGAGTGAGATAGAGAGAGAAATTTGTTTATGGTACGAAATTCTCTATGTTAAAAATTATTGTTTTCTTGTCTCAATGCACTCTTAGTTGAATGATTGAGTTTCAAAATTCCCATGTTTCAAGATCAACATTAAACACAAAGAAAGTGAGCGGGTGAATGAGATAGAGAGAGAAATTTGTTTATGGTACGAAATTCTCTATGTTAAAAATTATTGTTTTCTTGTCTCAATGCACTCTTAGTTGAATGATTGAGTTTCAAAATTCCCATGTTTCAAGATCAACATTAAACACAAAGAAAGTGAGCGGGTGAATGAGATAGAGAGAGAAATTTGTTTGTGGTACGAGATTCTTTAACTTAAAAATAATTGTTTTTTTGTCCCAATATATTCTCAGTTAAACAATTGAGTTTCGAAATTCTCATGTTTCAAGATTTCGACCACATCGTATGATTGAGAATGCATTGAAGACAGAGGTATAAAGATTTTAATAACCAACTTACAAGGATCAGTAAAGACGATGTTGCCAATACGCGATGGGCACAGAGCGCCGGTCTTATAGTAGAGATTAAAGACTACTGATGCGTGATCACGCACAGTGTTGGGCAAAAAACATGGGCCTCCAGGCTTTATCACACTACAATCAACCCCTGGTTTCGTGCAGAAAAAGTCTATGTTATTTTGCAACAGAATATTTGACGCCGAAGGATTTGCAACACACCAAGTATCTGACTGCATCGTCGTCATATATAAGATATAATTGAGACCAATTAGTGACAAGAATTTTCATGATCGATCAATGACATTTTTTTGTTATAAAGTGAACAATTTTAAGCTTACTGTATCATTCTAAATAATTTTTCTATTTATGTAACACTACACATACCAGTTGCTTGTTCTGCTCGGTCCATGTGTGGGAGTCCATAGAGCAAGTGCAAACAACAATGCAGAGCAAGAAAGCAACAAAACAAAATGACGAATTTGCCTTGTCCATGATTTTCTGTTTAGTCTTTGCCAATGCACTACTTGTCAAGTATCGTAATCCTCATTGGAGCTTAAATAGTAATCAAGGTGTTGGCCTAGTGGGTGCAGTTAAGGTCTGGGCGTGCTTCTTTTTAAGTTTTAAGTTTAACTTTTATTAGGTGTTATTAATTTTTTGGGGCCACACCATGAGATCTACTCGAGATTTGCCAAATCCACCTGAAACCCGCGAAAATTGACCAAGACATAAAAAGAAGAAAAAAAATTTGGGTCTTAAAAAGTATGTGTTCAATTCGGAATGAAGAAGCAGTTAATGTATTTAATTATTGCTTACCAAAATGCTTACTGTATTTAATTATTGCTTACCAAAATGTTTACTGGAATCATCATTATTTAATTTATTCCTTTTTCATTCATTTTATCTTTCCATTAAATCGGGATGAATAAAGCGGTATGTATTAATTGGTATAGTTAAAACATGATTTGGATAAAAAAAATAAAAATTTTATTTGGTTAACAAACTTTCAAAATACAAGGCAAAATTCAATTTTCTCTCTCCTCTCTCCTTATCCTTTTTTTTTATTATTAATAAATCAATCAATCGTTTTTGCTCTATCCTCTCTCATTACTCATTCTCTCACATTCTAAAATCAATTTTTTCTCACACCTATCTATTTAACTACAAAAAAATAAAAAATAAAAAATAATTACAAATTATCTCAAAACTATTTTTAAAATTCATAACCAAGCAAATTTTTAACTTTTAAAACTTTTTTCGACAATTTATCTTTCAAAATACAATTCATTACTAATTTCAAAACTAAGCCATACAGAGCTAATTTTTACAAATTATAAAAAGAAAGTACAATAATATATATTGTAAAATAGATTTTTTCTTCTTCATAATTATATCCATAATGGCATGACAAATAAAAAATAAATTAGGAAAAATTATTTTAAAAAAAATCGCAAGTTTCAATCTTGTAACAAAATAATTTTTTTATTTTTTATTTTATCAATTTAAATTCTAAAGTTTTGATTTGTTTTCAATTTAAATCATTTTTTTTATTTCCATTAAGTAAAATCGGTGGAAAAATATATATTTTAATCATTAAACTCAATAAAAAGTGTATTTTAGACATTTTATGAGTTTAATGACTAAAATATTATTTTTTATCAATTTTATTTAATGAAAATAGACGAATGATTTAAATTGAAAAATAAATAAATAAAATTTAAATTTAAATTGATAAAATTAAAAACTCATTACGTTTTGGTTACAAGGGTCATTTTTTTTTTAATTGTCTCAATTTGGTAGATACTAATTAATACAAATAAACATTATCTAACCCAAAAAAAAAAAAAAATTATTCACAAAAGGTAGATGCTATAACCATACTCAAAACATATGTTCTCACAATATAAACTAGTAGTTGGCACACACAATTTATGTGCAATTCAAATAAATAAAAATAAAACAAAATGTTTAATATATTTTGTATGTCATTTAAGTTGTAAGATTTTCTCTTTCATTTGACTAAACGCCCAACGTTTATGTCCTTCTCATTTATCTATTTTTTTTTTAATATAAAAGTAGACACTTCGAGTAATCGCGATAATGTCTCAATAGTAAAATAAAAAGACGAACAAACATTTTAAACAGATGACCTCAATCAAAAAACATTTTAAACACATTTCAATATATCAAAAATCAATATATAAAAAAAGAAACGCAACTTAATCAAGTATTTTTTTGGAGTCGAGTGGACCTGTTACAATAAGGGTGTTCAAAATTCAGAATAATTGGATGATTATATTTTTTTAGAGAAATTTTATCATACACCCCGCTTTTTGAGTGTGTACCATATGCCTTAATTATGACATTTATAATCTTTAGTTATTATTGATTGTTTTATTAGTTATGACTTAATTATGATTTGGTTATACAAATTGTGGTGTTAGCGATAACTCATTAAAATGTTGTTGATTATGACATTATTTTAGCTAGGGTCAGGCTTGTCTCCAGCCCACTTTTTGGATTGGACGGTGTTGTTGGGCCCGTGGGGCCAATCACGGGTCCTCTTTTGATAATCCGAACAATTCAATGTGTAGAGCTCGTCGAATACTTTATCTCTGTAAAAAATCACGTTGATCGGATATCGATAGTTACTTGATCGGATCAGATTTTGGTCAATAATTTAGTTTGAAAATTAAATTTACCATTGACAGAAATCTGATTTGATCAAGTAGCTATTGATATCCGATCATTGTGATTTCTTACACGAATAAAATAATCGACGAATTCTCCACATTGAATGGTTCGGATTATCGAAACAGAACCTGTGGTGAGCCCCTATGGGTTCAACAACACATTCCAGTCCAATCTTGGACTGAAAAGAAGCCTAGGGCCCTTTTAGTTATACCTTATGTGGTGTTTTGTTATAAATCAAAATTTTTTTTTTTAATTTTTTGTAATTATGATCATGGTATTACCTCACAATTTCTTTATCACTATATATATACAATAATGTTAGGTTTCACTTTTTCTCATTTTTATTTTTTCAATCCATTAAAATCATAGAAAAGCCATGTAAAACTTGTGCAAAAATCTTAGATCTACATCAGCCACAATTGGCAAGCAAGACCACATCTATCCAATTGAGATTCATGTCATAATTAATCAAAACCTGCTTCATTTACACAATAAGCCACAATTGGCAAACATGACCACATCTATCCAATTGAACTTTGACTCAATTAATCAAAACCTGCTTCATTTACATAATGAACCACAACAATTCAATTCAATTAAACAAATAACCCCCATAAATGTTCAAGTCCAACCAATGTTTACAAATGAAGCCAAAAAAACCTAGAAAATGTATCTAAGCCAAATGAAACCAAACTATCAAAAGTTTACAAATAATAGTCATAAAATTACTAGTGCAAAACTAATTTTGATCTGCATCTATATTGAAGTCAACAAATTTTGAAGCTAGTGTTGAACTTTGACTGCTTATATTCACTCCTGATTGAGTATGAGATGTGTTTCCAATATTGTCCACAAATATCATGAAAAATTTCATAAAGATTCTTCACCCTTACATTAGTTTGTAATGTTTTATTGTATGTTATCCAATCATCCTTTGATTAGTTTGTAATATTTTATTTTACGTTATGCAATCGCCCTTTGATTAGTTTCATGAATCTTCTCATGATATTTATTTCATAAAGTGTAACACTACTCATATATATATATATATATATATTGGTTTAATGAATTCAATCACTCATCTTTGTTAAATGAAAGAGTTTGGTGAAGTGGGTTAAAAGTTTGGTAAGCAAAATATAATAGAAAAATATAGTCATCATAGTATTATTTTTCTAAAATTTGGTGAAGTAGGTTAAAAGTTTTTATACAAACAAATCGGATATGGGGTCACTATTGTGCAATGGGCACAACAGTTATTTTTGTATGCCCTGTGGGGTCCGTTTTGAGTATTATTTTGATAATCTTAATTATTCATTTAAAAAAAAAATAGAGTAGAACATATCTATAAAAAATTAAATTCATTGGCTATCAATAGCAACTTTATCAAATCACATTTGTAAATAAAAAAATGAATTGTAAATATGATTACAAATATAATTAAATAAAAGAATTATCAATATCAAATCAACTTGATTTTTTACAAATATGTTCTATTCAATATTTTTTAAAAAATAAATGGTTTGATTATCAAAAAAAAGACTCAAAACAAACCCCATGAGACTGTAACGCCCCCAAATTAATATTTAAACATTAACCAAGCATAATTAATAATCACACCAATTTGAGTAAATAATCCCTTTCATTACATGAAGTCAATGATACAAAAGATTTTAACAGAAATAAATGCCTTATTGACTTACACTTTTCCAAGCCTTCACTTGATTACAACAAAAATGAGTTTCGCTCATTACATCTTAAGCCTTAGGCTATACAAAATAAACAAAACATGAAGCTTTAGCTTCTCAAAGGTCCCTTCAATGCTACTACCTTGGTGGAGGCATACCATCGTTACTTGAAAATGTCATTCCCAAATAGGGTGAGCCATAGCTTAGTAGAAGTCATCTAGCACGATATATGAAATTTAGCAAAAATATAAGTACAAGGAATGTAAGCAATGCTTATGATAAAACATCCAAGATTATCATTCTCAAAAGATATCAAACCTCAAATTACAATCCAGTTTCCTCCAATTCATTTCCAATCCATTTTCGATTCGTTTACTTATCCCAATTCATATATCAATTTCATAGTTTCCTTAACAATTCAAATGAGATTACAACTCGATAACTTTCAAATTATATAACACATATGCATGAGCACTCCAAACTTTCATTTCACGAAAATTTCGTCTACGGGCAGCCGTCAAACGGGACCCATGTAAACGTAGACTATACAAGCACTAAAATTGCCATTTTACGGATATTTCATCCGCAGGCTAGGCACCCATGTATAATTTAGGGACTTTTACCCAAGACACTCCGGCCAACTTAATTATTATGGAGTCCATCCCCTCTTTCCTCCCAAACAACTATCCATACATGTGCAATGTATTTAAGTACGGTCATATTCAATGACAAACATCAAAGGATTAGTTCCAATTTACCTAGTCCACATGCAATTTCTATAACAATCAAAACTATCTTCCACCGATAGCCCAATACAGTTATCTCTAGATAGATATTCAATCTCAAACAGATAGTTTATTTAAAACTTTCAAAGGTGTGAAATAGTACACATTCAATTCTACCATTTATATCAAGGATCATCCAATTTTATATTTTCAATGACAATTTCAATTATTTATACAAATAATAATTTGATCGAATTAGGGCAAACTTTTCCCTTTTTCTTAAACATTAACCAAGTGCCAAAATCATCAAATTAAATACATCACAACGTCATTTTCAAACCCCACAATCATTTTTATCTTATTCACCAGAAGCCCCTTTTTTCCTTTATACCCAAACCCTATGTTTGTTCCAAACTAACCCAAATAACACCATTGTTACACAAATGACCAATATCCAAGTTAAATAACATATGAAGGTGTAGAAAAATCCCTTCCTCAAAGGAAGAAGTTGAGCCAAGCAAGAGTGAGACTCCAAGAATGACGAAACCCACTTTTAAGGAAGATCTTGATGCATTCTACCTTTTTCTCAAAGGCACTAAGGTGAGTAGATTGGCGAATCTAGATGAAATCTTAGAGAGAAGGTGAATTGTAGAGAGAGAGGCTCAAGAACTAGTTTTTGGAAAGTCTTAGAGAGGGAGAGAAAAGAAAAGGTGATTCAAAATGTCATCTCCTCGGACTGAAATACACGTAGTCCGCTCGAGTGTGGAAAGCCCTGCTTGAGCGTCAGATACAAGGTTCAGCTCAAGCGTGAAAAGCGTCGCTCAAGCGTGGAATGCACACTTCCAGAAGTTCTGCAGACGATGGTCCTCGCTCGACTGTAGGACTGGCCGCTCGAGTGTCCGATGCACATTTCCAGTATTTCAAACTTGCAAAAAGAAATACTGACACTTGACGATTCCCGCTCGAGCGCAAGAATGGCCGCTTGAGCGGAGGAACGAAATTGAGAAGTCCGCTCGAGCACAGGAATGCTTGCTCGAGCAGAGAGGCCAAAATCTGGGCAACGCAGGTTTTGAAAAGTAAGCAACCAACATGTCCCAAATGCACAATTACAACCTAATAACCAAAAATAGAGGGGAGACAAGGGAAAAAGATACGAATAACTACTCAAAACCATACTAACCCGAGTCCAAAATACAATAAGTAGTGGTTCAAAACCGGAATTGCTATAACCTCTCCCACTTAAAAAATTTCGTCCCCGAAATTACAAATTAAGTTCAACATCAAAATTAAACCATCCACAATAATGTTACTTTCACACATTCAATACCATGACCCATTCTCCGGTCACCCATCCTCATTGACTCGATGCACAAGTCCCACAAAAAAAAAAAAAAAAAAATAAAAATCCAAAAAAAAAAAAAAAAAAAATTACAATTTTCCAAAACATATACAATGTTAAAACCAGGGCCCAAGTTCTCAAAATTTCATATAGCATATACAATGTTTTCCAAGTAACATAACATTAACAATATTTCGCATTCTCAATACATGTACAATGCTTACATAAAAACTTATGTTTCCAAAATGCTCATAACATATGCAATGTATTTACATTTCATTTACATATTGAAAGCCTGAAGATAAAACTAAGCATCAACAAATAAGTCCGGATATTTTTCACGGACTTCCAATTCACGCTCCCAGGTTGCTTCCTCAGCCTCGTGGTGTCTCCATAATACCTTTACTAAGGGAATTGTCTTGCCTCGCAAGACTTGGTCCCGTCTATCTAAGACTCTCACCGGTCTCTTCTCATATGAGGCATCCTCATCTACCTCTAAGTCGGTCCAATCCAATACATGCGATGGATCCGGCTCATACTTCCGAAGCATACTAATATGAAACATGTCGTGAACTCAGGAAAGTTGTGGCAGCAACGCCAACCGATAAGTGACCTCTCCTATTTGCTTAAGGATCTCAAAAGGGCCAATAAACCGAGGGGACAACTTCCCACTCTTCCCAAATCTCATCAAACCCCGCCTAGGAGATATTTCAAGAACACATGATCACTCACCTCAAAAGACAAGGGTCTCCTCCTATGGTCTGTGTAGCTCTTTTGGCGACTCTGGGCCGTAACCAACCGTTTACGAATAAATACCACATTCTCTGTCGTTTCCCGAACTAACTCTGGGCCTAACGAAAGTGCATCACCCACCTCGGCCCAACACACCGGAGATCTACAAGGTCGGCCATACAAGGCTTCAAACGATGCCATACCAATACTTTATTGGAAAACTGTTATTGTAGGCGAACTCCACTAAGGGCAGGTGTCTCTCCCACGACCCTTTAAAATCAAGCACACAACCTCAAAGCATATCCTTAAGGATCTGAATAGTACGCTCAGACTGCCTATCAGTTTGAGAATGATACGTGGTACTAAAGGTCAATCTAGTGCCCGTGGCACTCTGCAAGAAAGTGCATCACCCACCTCGGCCCAACACACCGGAGATCTACAAGGTCGGCCATACAAGGCTTCAAACGATGCCATACCAATACTTTATTGGAAAACTGTTATTGTAGGCGAACTCCACTAAGGGCAGGTGTCTCTCCCACGACCCCTTAAAATCAAGCACACAACCTCGAAGCATATCTTTAAGGATCTGAATAGTACGCTCAGACTGCCTATCAGTTTGAGGATGATACGTGGTACTAAAGGTCAATCTAGTGCCCGTGGCACTCTGCAAGCTCTGCCATAATCGAGCCGTAAAAAGCGGATCTCTATCCGAAACTATCGTCACAGGTACCCCGTGCAACCTTACTATGTCCTTGATGTACAAGTCGGCAAGATGGTTTACCGAATCACTCACGCGCATAGATATAAAATGCGATGACTTGGTCAACTGGTCAACTACCACCCAAATGGTATCACTACCCATTGAGTCCTCGGAAAGGCCCACAACAAAATCCATCGTGACATGCTCCCACTTCCACTCGGCTATAGGCAATTGTTGTAACAAACTCGCTGGCCTCTGATGCTCAGCCTTCACTTGCTGACAAGTAAGGCATTTCAATACAAACACTGCCACATCCTTCTTCATACCTCTCCACCAAAACTGGCGACTAAGGTCGTGATACATCTTTGTGCCTCCCGGATGTACTGCAAGGCGTGAATGATGAAACTGTCGAAGTACTTCCTCTCGCCAAGGCTCCGGTACAAACAGACGATCATGATATCTAACACTCAAGTCAGAATACACACTCAAGCCCCATTCTACTTTTCCACTAGAAATCTTCTCCTGGAGGGTTTCTACCTCATGGTCATCCCTTTGCGCTTCTAACACTCGATTCACAAGTGTAGGTTGTGCAACCACAGAAAACAAGTCCATAGATTCAACGGACTCACCAAGGTGCAAGTTAAACTCCCCAAGAGTACCTAACATTTTCCATTCTCTGATGGCAATACAGGCCACGCTACTAATAGACTTCCTACTTAAAGCGTCGGCCACAACATTGGCCTTCCCGGGATGATAATGCAACTCGAAGTCATAGTCCTCTATGAACTCCATCCATCTCCTTTGTCTCAAATTCAAATCTTTTTGTATAAACAAATATTTCAGACTCTTGTGATCAAAGAACACCTCGAATCTCTCACAATATAGATAGTGCCTCCAAATCTTCAAGGCAAATATCACTGTCGCTAGCTTTAAGTCGTGAGTAGGGTAATTCCTTTCATGAGTTTTCAACTGCCGCGAGCCATAGGCTACTACCTTCCCTTCTTGTATCAACACACAACCCAAACCTTCTTGTGAAGCATCACAATAAACTGAATAACCCAAACCTCTCTCCAGAATAATTAATATTAGAGCATTGGTAAGTCTAACCTTAAGCTTTTGGAATGACTTTTCACAAGTCTCGTTCCACACAAACTTAACTCCCTTTCTCGTTGGTCTAGTCAAGGAAAAGCTAGCTTAGAGGAATCTTTCACAAATCTCTGATAATACCCGGCCAATCCCAGAAAACTACGGATCTCAAAGGCATTCTTAGGCTGTGCCTAATCTTGAATTGCATCTATCTTGGATGAATCTACAGTCACCCCTTCCCTAGATACCACGTGGCCTAAGAACTTAACCTCTTTCAACCAAAACTCACACTTTCCAAATTTAGCATACAACTTATGGGCTTTAAGTAACTTAAGCACCACTCGTAAGTGTTCCTCGTGCTCCTCCTCAAAGGGTGAGTAAATCAGAATGTCATCCACAAAGACGACCACAAATCGATCTAGGAACTCACGAAAGATTCGGTTCATTAAGTCCATAAATATAGCTGGAGCATTGGTTAGCCTAAAAGGCATCGCTAAAAACTCATAATGGCCATACCGTGTACGGAATGTCGTCTTCGGGATATCCTCATCCCTTACCCTCAATTGATGGTAACTCGACCTCATGTCTATCTTGGAGAAACAACAAGACCCCTTCAACTGATCAAACAGATCATCTATACGAGGCATTGGGTACTTATTTTTAACAGCAACCCGGTTCAACTTTCGATAATCGATACAAAGTCGCAATGCTCCATCTTTCTTTTTAGCATAGAGAGCCGATGTATCCCAATGTGAAGTACTAGGGCGTATAAAACCCTTATCTAACAACTCTTGGAGTTGAACCTTCAACTCACTCAACTCAGCAGGTGCAAACTGATATGATGCCATAGAAATCGATGCCGTGCCAAGCACTAAGTCAATAGAGAACTCAATCTCCTAGTGAGGTGATAAACTAGTAAGATCCTCAGGAAAGACGTCAGGGTATTCACAAACTACCCTTGGGAACTCAACCCGGACTTCATCACACTCACTACTCTGAAGGCTAGCAAGCAGACAACTAAGTTCACTCCACCCACGCAGATTATATACCAGTGATAAGACTCTATCCACCTGATCTCCCAAGAAGTAAAAGCAATCCCCGCTCAAGGCACATATAGAAACCCTCTGGCGGTAACAGTCTATAATAGCTCGGTATGATGATAACTAGTCCATACCTAGAATAACATCAAAACTAGTCATGTCAAGCAAAACAAATGAAAATGGAAGTAGACGACCAACAACCTCTATGTCACAATCCCGACACCCCTGTTTCAAGGAAACCTCACCACCAATAGGTGACTTTACACAAATGGGAGATGCTAACTGTGCCAACTCTAACCCCAAAACCGATACAAATGCAGATAAAATAAATCAATGGGATACACCCGTATCAATCAATACACTAGCAACTGAATTACAAATCAAAAAGGTACCTCTCACTACTAAATGAGTAGGCACAAGATCTGGCGCTGTAACTGCGTACACACGCTTTATTGGTCTCTGATCTACCTGTTCACCCCTCGGAGCATAAGTCTGCTGCACTGACTGAGCTGAAGAAGCTACCTAATTGGCCCTCGAGGCCTGTGCTGATTGTGATGGCTAGTGACTCTGTGTCTGTCTCAAACTAGATGCATTAGATGTGCCACCCAACTGTGGGCATGACCTCTTCAGGTGCCTTGCTTGACCACACAGATAACAAGTGGGCGGCTGACCTCTACCCTGACTCTGGCCTTGAGAACGAGGCGAAGATGATGCTGCTCGCTGCCCTCCTCCTCTCTGTGGGCAAGTTGGAGACTTGTGACCCAACTGACCACATTTGAAACAAGTCATGTCTCCCTGACCACCTCTCCTAGAACTTGAGTTAGGTACTAGAAAGGTAGACCTCGATTGAACCCCTTGGGACTGCTGAGGGTTAGAACCCCTCTGCCTCTTACCATCTCCCTGACTATCCTGACTCCTCCTAGAGCCCCTTATCATTTCCTCCTAGAGATGAAATTCGTATATGTTTGCGTGGTTATGTGCTTATGTGGAGTGAATTACTGTTGTCCAATGTATTAGGACACGAGTGAATTCGGCACATTGTAAATGTGCTAATTATCCTTGTTACCTTTATTAGGATGTCAAGACGTGGTCGTGGTGGCGGGCATGGTAGGCCTAGGAGGCATGAGGTGCCTATACCGGATGACATTCCGGTGCAGGAAGAGGGAGTTGGTCAGGCCAACGTGGTCGAGCCAATAGGTCAACAGGCTATACGGGCCTTAGCCCGCGAAATGGCCGAAGCGTCGAGGGAATCCATGGACATTCTCAGGGTTGAGAATCAAGTCCAGGCCCAAACAGCTGAGGCAGGGCCTTCTTTTCTGAAAATGGAGTTCTTCCGGTCGAATCCGAACAAGTTTTTAGGTGATCCCAAGGAGCCACTGAAAGCAGACGAGTGGCTTGAACAGATGATGAAAACATTTGAGATGCTTGGCATGGACGATGGAGGTTTGAAAGTGACCTTGGCGTCCTTCCAGCTGAAGGGAGACACAGGTTAATGGTGGAAGTATGCACGGGGGCATATTAGAGGGACTTAGGAGGCCTTTGTTGACGCCTTCCAGGACAAGTACTTACCCGCTACTGTTAGGGAGAAGTTGAGAGACTAGTTCTGTAAGCTAGTGCAGTTGAACATACCTGTGGCAGAATTCGAAGCCACCTTTACTAGCTTGTCTAGGTTCACAACCGAGCTTGTGGTGACAGAGGAGCGCCGGTGTTTAGAATTTGAGAAGAGGTTGAGGACTGGACTCATGTTCCGAGTAGCCGGGTCCATGATTAAAGACTATGGGTGCCTTGTGGAGGCGACGGCTCATCTCGAGACTATTATGCAAAATGCCTGTCCCACGGCGTTGCTATAGTTCCAATTAGAAATAGCAGTGATCAAGTGCCTTTCTAACAGGACTCCTAAAAACCCGTAGACCCAATCAACATCCAAGAAATTCAATCCCAAACCCAAATAATCACATAAGCATGTTTTCATATAAGCACATATTATCTGTACTTAAGTCTCTAGCAAGTGAGACAAACCCATTGTGGTACTAACCACTGCCCACGTACCCAAAGTATTCAAACCCGATACGCTCTGATACCAAATTGTAATGCCCCCAAATTAATACTTAAACATTAACCAAGCATAATTAATAACTACACCAATCTGAGTAAATAATTTCTTTCATTACATGAAGTCAATGATACAAAAGATTTTAATAGAAATAAATGCCCTAATGGCTTACACCTTTCCAAACCTTAACTTGGTTATAACAAACATGAGCTTCGCTCATTACATCTTAAGCCCTAGGCTATACAAAATAAACAAAACATAAAGCTTTAGCTTCTCAAAGGTCCCTTCAATGCTACTGCCTTGGTAGAGGCATACCATCATTACCTGAAAATGTCATTCCAAAATAGGGTGAGCCACAACTCAGTAGAAATTATCTAGTACAATATATGAAATTTAGCAAAAATATAAGTACAAGGAGTGTAAACAATGCTTATGATAAAGCATCCAAGATTATCATTCTCAAAAGATATCAAATCTCAAATTACAATCCGGTTTCCTCCAATTCATTTCCAATCCATTTCCGATTCGTTAAGTTATCCCAATTCGTAAATCAATTTCATAGTTTCCTTAACAATCCAAATGAGATTACAATTCAATAACTTTCAAATTAAATAACACATATGTATGAGCACTCCAAGCTTTCATTTCACGAAAATTTCGTCTACGGGCAGCCGTTAAACGGGACCCATGTAAACGTAGGCTATACAAGTACTACAACTACCATTTTACGGATATTTTGTTCGCAGGCTAGGCACCCATGTATAATTTCGAGACTTTCACCCAAGACACTTCGGCCAACTTAATTATCATGGAGTCCATCCACTCTCTTCTCCTAAACAACTATCTATACATGTGCAATGTATTTAAGTATGGTCATATTCAATGACAAACATCAAAGGATTAGTTCCAATTCATCTAATCCACATGTAATTTCTACAACAATCAAAACTATCTTTCACCGATAGCCCAATACAGTTATCTCTAGACAGATATTCAATCTCAAACAGATAGTTTATTCAAAACTTTCAAAGGTGTGAAATAATACACATTCAATTCCACCATTTATATCAAGGATCATCCAATTTTATATTTTCAATGACAATTTCAATTATTTATACAAAAAATAATTTGATCAAATTAGGGCAAACTTTCCCTTTTTTCTCAAACATTAACCAAGTGCCAAAATTATCAAATTAAATGCATCACAACATCATTTTCAAACCCCATAATCATTTTTATCTTATTCACCAAATGCCCCTCTTTTCCTTCATACCCAAACCCTAGGTTTGTTCCAAACTAACCCAAATAACACCATTGTTACACAAATGACTAATATCCAAGCTACATAACATATGAAGGTATAGAAAAATCCCTACCTCAAAGGAAGAAGTTGAGCCAAGCAAGAGTGAGACTCCAAGAATGATGAAACCCTCTTTTAATCGGATCAAAAGGAAGATCTTGATGCATTCTACCTTTTTCTCAAAGGCACTAGGGTGAGTAGATTGGCGGATCTAGATGAAATCTTAGAGAGAAAGTGAATTATAGAGAGAGAGGCTCAAGAACTAGCTTTTTTGAAAGTTTTAGAGAGAGAGGGAGAAAAGAAAAAGTGATTCAAAATGTCTTCTCCTCAGACTAAAATACGCAGTCCGCTCGAGCGTGGAAAGCCTTGCTCGAGTGTCAGACACAAGGTTCCGCTCGAGCGTGAAAAGCGTAGCTCGAGCGTGGAATGCACACTTTCAGAAATTCGGCAAACGAAGGTCCCCGCTCAGGCGTGGGACTGGAGGCTCGAGCGTCTGATGCACATTTCCAGTATTTCAGACCCGCAAAAAGAAATACTAAGACTTGACGATTCCCGCTAGAGCGCAAGAATGGTTGCTCAAGTGAATGAGAGAAATTGAGAAGTCTGCTCGAGCGTAGGAATGCTTGCTCAAGCGGAGAGGCCAAAATCTGGGCAATACAGGTTTTGAAAAGTAAGCAACCAACTTGTCCCAAACGCACAATTACAACGCGACAACCAAAAATAGTGGGGAGACAAGGGAAATAGATACGAATAACTACTCAAAACCATACTAACCCGAGTCCGAAATAGAATAAGTAATGGGTCAAGGCCGGAATCGCTATAACCTCCCCCTTTAAAGAATTTCGCCCATAAAATTACAAATTAAGTTCAACATCAAAATTAAACCATCCACAATAACGTTACTGTCACGCATTCAATACCATGACCCATTCTCTGGTCATCCATCCTCATTGATTCGATGCACAAGTCCCACATAAAAAAAAAAAAATGAAATTTACAATTTCCCAAAACATATACAATGTTTAAACCAGGGCCCAAGTTCTCAAATTTCACATAGCATATACAATGCTTTCCAAGTAACATAACATTATCAATATTTCGCATTCTCAAAACATGTACGATGCTTACATAAAAACTCATGTTTGGTAAGGAAAGGATGGGTCTGCATCTTTTTTTGAAATTTGGGGCCAGAATTGATACGATTTTAAAAACTTTGAGGGTACGTGTAAAAATAAGAGTAATCTGGGGGGTCATTGAAAATCGTATAGAGGTATAAATGAAATTTGCTTAGATTTGTGTAGTTTAGTAAAATTACCTAAATCCACGGTGAGTGAGAAGCAATCCACTTAAAATAGAAAATTACAATGGTGAGACAAATACAACTCCTTGGTATTTTCCCACACTCCCACAATCTATGAAGCACATACACCTTTTCGGAGATCACGTATAAGTGTCGGACACACTAGGACACTTGAGACACGTTGCGAACACGCTAGGGACACACTGAGGAAACGAGAACTATTTTTTTAACTAAAAAAGTTAATTTTTTTTTACTAAAATAGGATACCTAGGGTTGATAAATTTGATAAAATTAAATATTTGACACAAAATAGATATTAAATATTTAAAAATATGACATAATAAATATATAAATTATACGCTTTGCACATGTTTGCAAGTGTCCCCAACATATCGTGTCCCCAACATATCGTGTCTTACATTTTTTAAAAAATTACGTATCCGCATGTTTGTATTATGTCACTTGTCCGTATCCATATTCAAATCCGAACCGTACCCGTGCTTCTTAACCCACAATGTTTTTACTCTTAACCTCACACCCGCACAAAGACAAAACGCACAGATACATACACAATGTTGCCTTCCCGTTTGCACACAACTGACAGTGAACGTGGAGGCCATGAGTTAGTTGGGAATGATTTGGCAAGAAAGAACATCAAGAACATCCATGGTGTTATAGTTAGCATTTTGGGGTGGACAGGAGTGGGTTATGGTTCCAAATTCCAATGCCCTGTTCTTTTTCAGGGCATAGGTTGGTAGCAGGGTTCTAAATTAGTTGGAATTTTGAAATTCCAATATCAATATTTTGTACACTGTTTTGCTCCCACTGTGTGTATCACTGACACTATTTGCCCCCTTTTACCCGTTGGACACTTCTGTTGTATTTAGTTGGGATATTTGAGAAGGGATTTAGAAAATGAAAGGAAAAATGTATGTGAAACTAGATAAAATACAAGCATATTTTATTCACATTTTACCTATTTTTTTCTTTTTTCCTTTATAAATTCCTTCTTAAATCTCTCGACCAAACACAGTATTAGTGTGTTACACAATACATCACATCACAGTACATATAAATATATATATATATATATATATGTATACATAAATACATGAGAACATAAACACAGCTTTTGCATCTCTACCAAAAGCTAGCTGCTGTGACCTTTCATGTTTCCAAGACCATCAACAACTCATGTCCATGCATGAGTCTATTCCAAGGCAACTGCCCCGTTATTACTGGTAGAATTCGGCTATCACATCACCAAAGAGTAAACAATTCTATGCCAACAAGACACACATACACGCAAACCACTTTAAATCCTTGAGAAATATATAATAGTATCACAAATGAATATGTATCATCAGAACCTATAACTAAACTATTCAGCTTCCCAAAAAAGTACTTGCAATAATTATTTGTTTATTTTTCTATGCACAAAAAACTCAACAATTACCCCCTTCTGTCCATGAGAAAAATTCCCATATTTGCACCCCTCATTCGGGTGCCCATTCAAAAATAGCAACTAAATTTTCTGCAAAAGAAACCCTTTTTCTTAATAGACACTTCCTCAAAATTTGTTGTCTCTTTACCCAAAGTTACCTTGTCAACTGTTGGTTGATGTCCTTGCTCCCAGCCAGACTTTTGCGTATTTTTGGTCACATCACTATGGTTCTTTGCATGCCACACATAGCACCCATTCACTTTTGTTCACCTTTCTTCACTTGGGCATTGCTTGCAAGGTGTTTGACAGTAGCACCCACTGTCACAACACTACCTTCAAGACGATAAAGATTTCCAACCCTGTTTCCTCTTAACACAACTTTGTCACCCTTAAATACATCAAGTGCCCTTTAGACACTAAAATTTTAAGATGATTCAATTACCATCTGATTATTTATCAAGACAAATTATTATTTTGATTGATCAAAATCAAGATAGTCAAAATATTCAAAGCAATGTGGGTCCTACCAAAATTATGTAAGTTAACCCATTTAAATAACGAGTCATGCCTAAATTAAATGGTCAATCCATTTTGACAATTGAATCAAGTGGCTGGGTCAACCCAAAGGTGCGGGTCCCACAATGACACTTGTCAAAATCTCGCAACAAATAAATAATTGTGGAGTAATTAAATTAAAATTCAAAAACAAATTATTTTCATAAAATAAGGGACAAATTTCTCTCTTTTTGGAAAATTAAAATCAAGTAAATATTGATTCAAGGGGGTTTCCAAAATAAGTGCCTCATCCTTTGAACCTATAAATAGGAGATCTCATTCATGGAGAAAGGGACATTTGGTTGAAGACTCTGCGAAAACTCTAGAGATTCAAGCACAGGCTCTCAAGCATTCTCGAAGCTTTGCCAAAACTTGAAGAAACTCATCCACCTATTAAACATACGTTTTGATTTTGCTCTTCGTTAGTTTTATACAAACATCATAAATTTGATCAAATTAAATTTCAAGAATGTAAATAGAATTGCTAATGAAACAAGACATTTGACTTTAAAAAAATAAAATAAAAAAAGGCACACCAACATAAAATTAATGTGTAAACAGATGAGCAAAAAGTCATTGATCATATGTATATCCAAAAAGATTAGTTATGAAACTCCAAAATACAGTAGACAAAATATAGAAGGAAAAATAAAAATAAAGGAAGGACAAATAAAACAGTAACCATTATCATGGTGAGGATATAATGTATCAAATTCTACCAAATAATTTCACCCAATATATCTTATAATCAAGTTGTGCTAGATACAGTTTGATTCATGGAATTCCCTATTTAGGCTTTAGGGATTTCAAGCCACACTTCGAGAACTCTTTTGAACCAATAAGCTACTGGAGAAGGCCTAATTTGAAAACTTGATTAAAAGTGAAAACTTGATTAAGGTCTTATCATCTCTCTGTTTTTTTATATTTTTTAAAAAAAAAAATTAAAAAAAATCAAAAAACTAACTTTTAACCAACCTCCCAAAACCACCTAAGATTTTCAAGAAGCCTTCGAAGGAGAACGGACAGAGAAATCAGAGAAGAAGAGAGGGGGTGTCTTGTTTAGCCAAAAGCAAACGAGAGAGAGAGAGAGATAGAGAGAGAGAGAGAGAGAGAGAGAGAGAGAGGGGGGAAAAGTTTCAACCGGTTCAGCGGGTAAATTGAAAAAAATTGGTAAAATATTGAGCGGTTTAAATTAATTCAATCAAATCCAATGGTTAAAAATTGATATGCAACTTTTAACCCTTGCACGCTACAACAGCTCCCTAGTTTCTTTAGAGTTCTAAACCTTTTAGGTTTGTCTTTTATTTTTCTTATAAATAGATAGGTAAACACCTGCAAGTTAAATTATTAGAGTTTTATTTTATGTTTAGTTATTTTTCTCTTTATATATTTTTAGGAGTATTCCAATTATTGGAGGAGGAGAAGAATATTTATTATTTAGTGCTGAATTCAAGTAAGTATCTTTCAATTATTGTTTTTAATTTTATTAGTAAGGCTAGAGTTGTTGTTAGGGTTAGGATGAAATCACATATTTGATTATTTATATTTGTTTATGTAACTTTATTCATTCAATAAATATATGCTTTAATTGAGTAAATATTTTTCGTGTTCACTCGTTTATTTTTAGCTAAAAATAACTAAGATTGAATTTTCATTATGTTTTGTTAGATTCAATTTATTATTTGTTAAAAGCATATATAAATTACGTTTTGATGGATTCAATGAATATTTGGATTTTAAACTTTTGTTTAACGAAAGAAAAATATATTTTAGAAAATAAATAAAAAGTATTTTCATGATTATATCATCTGCAATAAAATAGTTTGCTTACCAATTCATTGTGAATAAAAATTGAAGAGTTAATTAATATGAATATTATAAATATTATGTATGTGATGGATTCTACTGCCCTGGTATTTCATTTATTTGATTAAATCCTTTTCAATTTTTTCAATTTTATTATTTTTTGTTCTTTTAAAATTCAAGAATTTGTTCAACTAGATTAAGTCATTTATTTTAAGATTAATTTTTTATTTTTAACCATCAAATCCCTGTGAACCGAAAGTAAAGTGTGGAACACATGTATAACTGATGGGAACAAGCAAAATGGAAATAAATCTTCTGTCTTTAATTATTGGATTGGAGCCATAGCAGTTCTCAACATCTTTTGTGTTTGGCTTATGTTGAATGCTTTCAACATGGATTTGCACTAGTTGAGAACTTGAGAGAGTGAAATTGAACATATGAACTACTGTTATACAACAGTCCCCTATATGAGCATACTCTGAACCTCAATTTTCTTAGCCAAAGGTGAAATTGTTTGATTATTTATTTAATTCAAGACTGTGTTCCCCTAAACAAACATGTACTATTAATTAGGCTACCATTCACTCAACTACCCCATGAATATTTCACCATTGAATCAACTAGTACACTGTTGTTAAGATCACGATCCAGATCGTAGGATCGTATGATTCAATATTCACAAATCGATCCAACTCACATTTTGGATCGCACCTACAGCAGGATCAGCGCAGGATCATTACAAGACACAGTCTCTGTTCTGTGTTTTTCCTCCTCTTATCTCTGTTAGACTGTGTTCTGAGTGTTTGTGTGTTTTTTTTTTTTGGTGTTCTTCACTTTTCCTACTTTTTCTTCATCTTTTTCTGCTGCTTCTTCCTCCTCCATTTTTTCTGCTTCCTCTTACGTGATTGACTCTGTACTGCTTTTTTTTTTTTTTTCTTCTTTACTTTGGTTCTTTTTCTTTGTTTGAAAAAATAGTTCTTTTAACCAAAAAAAAAAAAAATTGAGTTGGATGACACCATGGGTGATGATGATGATTGTGGCGATGACATTAATGTTGATTGTGGCAAAGATGATATTTTGGTGACAATGATGATTTATTTTAGTCTTTTATTTGTTCTTCCCTTGTTTAGTTTGTCTTCTTTTCATTAAGAATTAATGAGAATGTTGTGCAAGTATTGGTATTTTCTTTTATTATGCTTTTTATTTCTTTTTTTTGGAAAAAATTGTTTGAATGATACCTTGAATTGTTATATCTCTTTATTAAATTTTCTTTGTTAAGAAAAGATTTAGAATGATAATTTAAATTCCTTATAAGTGAGAATGCAAGGATTTGAACCTCGATCTGCACATACTAAACTTTATAATTCAGTAATTATGAAGCAAGTGTGAGAGCTCTACCATTTGAGCTACATTCCCATGTTTTTTTGGTTATAAGGTGGCGTGGGTCTTCGGTGACGACGATGGCGCCTAGAGTGGCAGCAATGGGCTGTGATGTGGCTGGCCACAACAGCTACATCTACTCACCAAAAAGATCTGAAATCCAGTCGAAGAGAGAGAGGGAGCTTTTAAAGTTGGTGTGGCCGGAGATTGACCTCCAACGCCGGCGACGACAATGCAGATAAAGCTACAACATAGACGGACCTGCGATCCATATCCACGGCCTCACTGGTGTGAAGGTGTTGATTATTCCCTCAGAGAGACAAGAGTTCAGTTCAGTTATGGAATTTGTGGCAGCGGAGTGAAGGTATGTGTAGAGGTCCGGCGGGCAGCCAAGGCGAGACTGCCGCTCGCCGGTGAAGCAGAATGACTAGGTTGTTAACCTAGCTTTGATACCATGTTAGTTTTATGTATAAAGAAAGAGAAAGAATTGTGTATTGAATATGTATTGAAATGTTGTATTACAAAGGTTCAATTGAGCTCGTTTATATAGGAGAGGAGCCAAAAGTGGGAGCCTAAAGTGGCCGAAAGTGGCACTAATAAAGTAAAGTAAAAGTAAAGGAAATATGCACTACTAACAGCTATACACTACTAATATCATTACAAGCACTAATATAATATACTAACATAGATTAAGTCATTTATTTTAAGATTAATTTTTTATTTTTAACCATCAAATCCCTGTGAACCGAAAGTAAAGTGTGGAACACATGTATAACTGATGGGAGCAAGCAAAATGGTAAATAAATCTTCTGTCTTTAATTATTGGATTGGAGCCATAGCAGTTCTCGACATCTTTTGTGTTTGGCCTATGTTGAATGCTTTCAACATGGATTTGCACTAGTTTCGAACTTGAGAGAGCGAATTTAAACATATGAACTACTGTTATTCAATAGTCAGTCCCTTATATGAGCATACTCTAAACCTTAATTTTCTTAGCCAAAGGTGAAATTGTTTGATTATTTATTTAATTCAAGATTGTGTTCCCCTAAACAAACATGTACTATTAATTAGGCTACCATTCACTCAACTACCCCATGAATATTTCACCATTGAATCAACTAGTACACTGTTGTTAAGATCACGATCCAGATCGTAGGATCGTATGATTCAATATACACAAATCGATCCAACTCACATTTTGGATCGCACCTACAGCAGGATCAGCACAGGATCATTACAGGACACAGTCTCTGTTCTGTGTTTTTCCTCCTCTTATCTCTGTTAGACTGTGTTCTGTGTGGGTTTTTGGATCATTACAAGACACAGTCTCTGTTCTGTGTTTTTCCTCCTCTTATCTCTGTTAGACTGTGTTCTGAGTGTGTGTGTGTGTGTGTTTTTTTTTTTTTTTGGTGTTCTTCACTTTTCCTACTTTTTTTTCATCTTTTTTTGCTGCTTCTTCCTCCTCCATTTTTTTAGCTTCCTCTTACGTGATTGACTCTGTACTGATTTTTTTTTCTTCTTCTTTACTTTGGTTCTTTTTCTTTGTTTGAAAAAATAGTTCTTTTAACCAAAATAAAATTGAGTTGGATGACACCATGGGTGATGATGATGATTGTGGCGATGACATTAATGTTGATTGTGGCAAAGATGATATTTTGGCGACAATGATGATTTATTTTAGTCTTTTATTTGTTCTTCCCTTGTTTAGTTTGTCTTCTTTTCATTAAGAATTAATGAGAATGTTGTGCAAGTATTGGTATTTTCTTTTATTATGCTTTTTATTTCTTTTTTTTTTGGAAAAAATTGTTTGAATGATACCTTGAATTGTTATATCTCTTTATTAAATTTTCTTTGTTAAGAAAAGATTTAGAATGATAATTTAAATTCCTTATAAGTGAGAATGCAAGGATTTGAACCTCGATCTGCACATACTAAACTTTATAATTCAGTAATTATGAAGCAAGTGTGAGAGCTCTACCATTTGAGCTACATTCCCATGTTTTTTTGGTTATTCTATAAACATTTTGATAGTATTACTTTTTCATATAAAAATTATTTTTTATTTTTTGTCATTTTAGTATCATCGATCTGATCCTACAATATGTAAGATCCCGATCTTAACAACCTTACACTTCTCTTATTGGAACTATTTCATCTTTTGATGTCTTGCTCTATTGTCAAGCTATGGATAGCTATGCTTAATCGGATATGAGATTCTTTTATTAGATCTATTTCATCTTCTAGTGTCTTGTTCATGTTGTCAACCATGAAAATGTGTGCTTAATCCCTTGATTATCTAAATCCAGTGATATTTATCACCCAAAAAAAAAAAAAAAGATTATCTAAATCCAGTGATTCAAATTCACATACAGGTAGTTAGTACAATTTTATCACACATTATTTTGTAGTGTTTGTGTATATATATGCATTCATATATGTGACAAGGCTTTTTTCTTGTTAAGTGAGAATTTTGTAGAAAATAAAAAGAACACAGAAATTAAAAGGGGGCCCCCCCCCCCGGTGACTACATATATAAGAACTCTATAACAACATAAAAATAAAAATCAAGGCGTCTAAGGCTCCCAAGTTAAAGATGCTATGTGGGATGAGCCAATTGTTATAGATGGTCAAATTTATTTTAGTACGTTGCTGCAACATAATGAAAAAGAAGCTTTAATTGTATAGAGCTCTACGTCCAAGTTCTATTGGAAGAACATGACATTATGTTACTTTACTGAGGTGACTTGTAAATGTTTCATAAATCTTATTGTGATGTCTTTTTAACTTTGATTCTTTCCATCTTGCTACTATGAAATTAGTATGTTTTATTTGGTGAGCTTGATTGGTATTTCTTCTTCTTCAGATACGATGGTCGTTCAATGGTTTTGGGGTCAACTAGTCTGTTCAGATACTCTTCATAAGAAGGTTCTTCCCGATGAAATCATCATTGACATCCTCAATAGACTCCCAACTGATTATCTTTTAGAATGTCGAAAGGTGTACAAGAAGTGGTTGGCATTAACTTCAATACCATATTTTGCTTTTAAAAGAGTTGCAAAACAAGATAAATTATGTGGGTTCTATCATTCACTGACAATGGAAACCCGAATTTCTTTATGTACACCAGAAAGCCAATTCTTTTCAATATTACATATTTACCCTTGGGGACAAGTTGTATAGAAAACTTGATTCAGTCTCTTATCGGCCAAAGTGTTTTGCAACCCCAACAATTGTAAAAAGAGATTTGTACTGGATGATTAAACACACATATGAAAATGAATACAATGTTCCTCCTTGCCACAACTCCATCATGAGGTTTAACATGGGCACTGAAGAATTCTGTTCTATGCCTCATCCAGGTAAGGAATGTCACTCACGGAAAAACGGAAAATGCATGAAAAGATGCGTCTCGAAAAATGGGACGGAAATTATCTTTTGGTTATTTGGATGCAAGGTTAATTGATATATGGGTATTGGAGGATATTAAAAATAGGTTATGGGTGAAAACATACAAGGTTAACCTGGATTGGGATGTGAGGTGTTACCCTTTTTGTGTTTAGTGTTATTGATCCATATTATTTGAACTTTGAAGTAAAGCTTTTGAAAATCCAAAATAGTTAGTTGTTGATGGATTGGTATTCAAGAGGATTGTTTGCATATCATCTAGATCTGGGTACTATCAGAAAAATTGATAAAGCAAGAATGAAGAGGCCTGGGTGGCTGCAATGCAATTGATACTGTCAAATATTGACATGGAGTAAGTCATTACTTTATCATTCTAAAAGAGTAAGAAAATAAGAGAAAGTCATGTAATGTGATATTTCAAGTTCAGTGCTAGTTTGTTTATGTCATTTTTTATATATAAACAAGTAAATTTGTGGAATTTCTTTTTCTTCCTTTGCATTTTAAATATTTTAGTCAATCTTAGTATTATATTCTTATAAATATTTTACAACCAATGAACTTGTTTCTCACTAAATCTCACCACTTTTAGCAAGAAATGAAATAAACTTAGGCCTCGTTTGGCAAGAGACTATTTTAGCCAATTAGCCAAAAAGTTACTAAATTAGCCAAAAAGCCAACAACTTATACCAAAAAGTCAAAGATTCTCTTTTCTCTCTACTTTTTGCACATCTTTTCGTAATTAGCCAAAAAGTCATCCCAAACATACAAGTTTTTTTTACCTACCCTTTTAGCCAAATAGCCAAAAAGTTACTAAATTAGCCTGTTCCCAAACGAGGCCTTAATAAGAGAATGTTCTTTTCTAACTATTTCTCACTCAACTTATTATTCAAACATGAGAAAAGAGTTTTCTTTCTCATCATTTTTTATCATTGATCAACCTCTACACATTGTTAGTTTCAATCTCTTTCTATCTTTAACTGCTGTTTTTAGTTCTACTCCAGTCCAAAATTAAAGAAATGTAAAACAAGAATAAATTCCTCTAAAATAATTCTACCTCTTCATTTGGGCTGTCTTTGGTTAGAAAATTTGATGAGAGAAATGAAAAGGGAAAAGGAAATGTAATCCCATTTTTTATTTGGTTAAAATGAAAAACTTAGGGGAAAATAAAGTGAAAGAAAAATACAATCTCACTTTTTGTCTTTTAAATTTACTAAGGCTCTTTTCTTTCTCCATTTTTCAACTCAATCAAACATAGTTTGGAATTCAAACCCTATCAATTATTTCTCATTTTCTTTTTATTTTCTTTCATCAAATCCTCCAACCAAGGAATGAGGCGCTACCTAAAGATTGCTCAATGCAAAGGGAAGTGTGAATTCAATTTGACACGCTATAACAACAAAATTAAAAGTCCTTTTTATTAAGAGGAAATATCATTTTACCCCCCAAACTTTCACACGTTTTTTAATTTGACTCCTAAACTTCGATTAATATCAATTTTACACCTAAATTTTTGAATTTTGATCAATTTGGCTCCTACCGTCACATTCCGTCTACAATTGGACGGAATGTGTTGATGTGGCACCAAAATTCATTTAGAATTTCATTTTACTCCCCAAACTATACCTTAAAATCAATTTTCCCCCAAAATATTAAAAATATTTAATATATAATCTTTTATCTCAATAATGAAAAAATTAAATTTTAAATAATATATACTTTGCAAAAAAAAAAAAAATATAAAAATCCTCATTTAGAATTATCTTGAAACTATGAATTATGGATAATTCGACAAACATGTCGCACCCGTACCGGGTACTTACCGACATATGATATTTCCGTATACATACTGGATACAAAAACATATACTCAAATTTTTCCTTCTTAATTTTTTGGCGTACCCAGACATATTTAGTATATACACAAGCTGTGTCGTACCTCAATCGAAATAATATTTTCTTCTACTACAAAGATAAAATTCTTTTTACTAGACTTCTTTTTCATTTTTAGTTTTGTGCTTAGCATGGTTTTAAAATTAAGCTATGGTTTGTAAGTTATTTAATATATAATGATATTTAATTTGGTTTATCTTATACTTGTACTTGTGGCATTAAATGCCAATTGTATGTTGGATTTAACAAATTAAACCATTTAATCAATTTTTGTATTATTTCAAATTATAAACAAATATTTTTTACAAATAATGTTTTGAAAATCAGACCGGCGAGCAAACTAGAAAAGTCAAATTGAAAAATACATGAAGGTTTGGAGGACAAAATGGTATTTCCTCTTTTATTAAATGTGTGTCATTCCTTCTATTTGTATAATGTCAAAAGTGTATAATTTCAAACTTTCCATATTTACATTTTTTATGGTTTTTGTCTTTCTTGTCAATTATTCAGGACACCATGTATGTCATTCAAACTCTCGGCAACTTGGTTGCTTGAGCATCTTCACCATTTTCCTCACATCAACTTAACATATATTGGACTTATAAAAAGAATCGTTTCCTGTTAGTAGATAAACAAGTATGCCAAGTTTTTGGAATCTATGAACACAGTTCCAAATTTAAAAAGATATTGCTAAATAGTCATAATAAAACTATGGAAAAATGACTGATCCACCTAATTTGGGCTCTCTTAGATTGTTTGAATTACGTAAATCAGACAATTGGCTAGATGATCGGCGTCACCTTTGTCATGGATGATCGGCGTCACCCTTGTCAATTACGACTGTTACCCATGTCAGCCGGCATCTGTCCGGATGACTGACGAGCCCAAATTCGGTAGATATAACGTTACTTAACAATATGTGAATGATATACATATATGTCCTAAAAGCCCACACTAATGGCAGATTTTTATGAGTAATATAAAACCCTTAGTTTATGCTATAACATGTAAGACTAAATTACTTATTTAGTCATTATATTGACCCACATGATATGGTAATATGAATTAGAGATTTGGCAGGATTATGATTCCATATTTTTTGCTACAATTAATTGGTAAATAAATAAGAGTATTTTCCAAGTATCCTACTTTGATGGGAAAGTAAAATCATTGTTGAATAAGGAAACTGGTCATTTCTCTACCTATAAAAGGACATTTAGACTACCCATCAAAATAATTCTGAATTCAATGTATTCTAAAGAGGGTCAAGAGAGAGAAAAACTTTTTTCCACTAATATTATTATTAGGTTTATGTTCAATCAAATTTGAGTCACTTGAAGGTTTCGCATAACTGATCTGGGTATGTTATTTATTTTCCGCATTATGTTATTATTTGTGAAAATCATGATAGTTCACGATTTTGGATTATGAAGGTTGTTGTTAGGTTTTATTTTTGGCAATCTCGTTTGACAAAACTCCTTTCAGTTGTATTTATTTTCGCACTTTTATTTCAGTGAGGCTATGAGTGTTTAGATGCGAATCCAACTCGAATTGTGCCTTGGAGAGAAGTTTGTGATGCTAATGCTTTCAAGATTGCCACTTCGTTGAGTATGACGGAGATCGGGCTGCCCGGTCAGCTTGCGGGGGTTGAGGGGACAGCGCCCTTTGGCGGGTCCGGGGCAGCGCCACGGCGGGGTCGAGGGGTAGCGCCCCCGAAGCAAAATGCAAAACTGCATTCCAAGTTGACTATGAATTTTTGGTCGCCTGTAAAAGTACTGAGTTGTGTAATTTCGCGCTCGAGTAGGTTCTCTAGCACTCGAGCGGACCTCTGTTATATCACGCGCATATTTTGCTGAAGCTGCTCGAGCGGGCTGTTGGGCGCTCGAGCAGAGATCGCGGGACAGATTCTATAAATTTGCGTGTTGGGTCAGATTTTAGGATAACTACTCCAGATCTTCTTTTTGGGTTCTAGGGTTTATGATCCACCTAATTTGGGCTCCCTTAGATTGTTTGAATTACGTAAATTAGACAATTGGCTAGATGATCGGCGTCACCTTTGTCATGGATGATCGGCGTCACCCTTGTCAATTACGACTGTTACCCATGTCAGCCGGCATCTGTCCGGATGACTGACGAGCCCAAATTCGATAGATATAACGTTACTTAACAATATGTGAATGATATACATATATGTCCTAAAAGCCCACACTAATGGCAGATTTTTATGAGTAATATAAATCCCTTAGTTTATGCTGTAACATGTAAGACTAAATTACTTATTTAGTCATTATATTGACCCACATGATATGGTAATATGAATCAGAGATTTGGCAGGATTATGATTCCATATTTTTTGCTACAATTAATTGGTAAATAAATAAGAGTATTTTCCAAGTATCCTACTTCGATGGGAAAGTGAAATCATTATTGAATAAGGAAACTGGTCATTTCTCTACCTATAAAAGGACATTCAGACTATCCATCAAAATAATTCTGAATTCAATGTATTCTAAAGAGGGTCAAGAGAAAGAAAAACTTTTTTCCACTAATATTATTATTAGGTTTATGTTCAATCAGATTTGAGTCACTTGAAGGTTTCGCATAACTGATCTGGGTATGTTATTTATTTTCCGCATTATGTTATTATTTGTGAAAATCATGATAGTTCACGATTTTGGATTATGAAGGTTGTTATATGCATAACACCATAAATTTTTTACATATGGTATTAGAGCTCATGTTTCAGAATATTATGGTTTTCCGATTAAGTAAATATCAATTAATTTTGATTACAATTATGATTGCTTCGATCAAAAAATCTTCAATTCGCTAAACATGATATAAAATTTAATATGCAACTCTCATGTTCCTACTTTAGATTGGATTGCATATTATATAACTAATATTTATTTAATGAGTGCTAACTCTTTAATGATAAACCAAATATTTTAATATTTTGATAAATGAATACTATGAATGATTTAATTATTTTTATTACGAGAAAGGTTTAGTGGATAATGACCATTTTATTGTTTGATTTAGTAATGCCTAAAGATATTCGTATTACATAATGAATCATTATTATTCATGTTTTGCTGAATTTTATATTATCAAATTTTACTGTGAGGCATATTAAAGTGTTATTGTGATCTTTATAGTACTAAGCATATTGCTATTTATGGAACCTCTAAAAAATTATTTCAGTATGATGTTATTACAACCGTTATGTATAAGCTTGATTTTTATAGGTGGTTTGATGAGGTTCAAAACTATATATTCTTATGTGACATAGAATATGAATTGTGTTAATATTTATTATCTTAATATTATTCTTATGATTTAGTAATATGCATTATAGTTATGATGATGAATAATTGTGAATAATTTATTATTTATTCAATAATGTCCATGCAAAGTTTTTATTGTGATTTGAAATTTAAATTATGATACGATTGGTAGTTGTCAAAGTGATCCAATAGGAATGACACGTAGATATCAAATCAAATAATTGAAATTTAATACCCTTCCCAAGTATTTATAAAAAAAAATAAAAAAATTATAATGACTTTGCAAATCGCAATTCTTTAATTACAAAGATATTAGGTTGGCCCAAAGGTGCACCACTTCTAAGTAATTGTTGACTTGGAATAGGATAGTTGATGGGTATTCATAGTTGATATTGGAATGAATACCCAAAGGTAACAAACCTACTTAATTATGAATATTTTATCAACTAGTCCTATTGGTGAAAGGGAATCGCCATAATTGTTAAATAGTATGACATTAGATTATCCCAAAGGTAGATCACAGTGATACTATTTGTGATTGTTTTAAACATGTGTTTATCTTGATTAATTGTCAATTATTGATTACTCTTAGTATTAATGTAGTGAGCATGAATTATTGATTAAAGTTTTATTTCGTTATATTTTTATACCTTATTTGTTTCGATTTTAAATGAAAAAAATTTCTCAAAATGGATAGAACAAGTTCAGTTTTATCTCGATGCTCTAAATTTTGATTTAGTGTTACTATTTGAGAAATTTACTGCTATTATTCAAGCAGTATAAAAGAAAGAAAAGACTTTTCATAAAGTATAAAAGGATTGAACAAATAAAATTTATGTTTTTATGCGAATGAGTATAGCAAACATTAAGTTTTAAGTTCCTTAAATTGATAATGCTAAATAATGTGAAAGAATGTTTCCGAACTGTTAATAAATTTTTTTGCTGGGATACTTATGGTTAAGCTTACCAATATAAAGTTTGATGGTATGCATGAGATGTATGAGCATGTCATTGAATTATCTAACTTGACTGCTCAATTAAAGAATTTAAGAATATTTGTGAATGAGTTTGTTTTCGGTGCAAGATTATTTTCAAACCAATTATGTTAAAATCTCAATTGAAATTATTGGGACTTATTGTTTATTTTTGGACATTGATCATTATTTAGACTTTATTTCAAAAATTTATATTGATTCTAATTTTGGAAATTATTTATTGATTTGTCCAAACTTAAATAACCTTGATGGTCATTTTCAAAATTTAGAATAAAAGTTTAATTTATTGAAAATACCTCTTTTGTTAATTTTGGTATTATTTATGATGGTTTGTATAAATTAAAATTTAATGATTTCTCAAAAATTTAATTTATCTTACATCATTATGTTGATCCTAAATATAGCTTTGATAAATGAAAACTCCTCAAACTTGTAGCATAAAAGATTGTACTATTTTTTATTTTATCTTTTTTTTTTAAAAAAAAGAAGTTATAAAGACTAGTAAAGATGAGATTCTTTTGAATTTAGATTTTATTGCTTTTTGTGGGAGTGTGGGTTGTATTAAGGAAAAGCAATTCAATCACATTATGTAAAGTGCCACAAGATATACATGGCTTCTTCATATTACCCAAATAGACATTAATGTACCCTTTTGACACTTCATGTTTGGTAAATAAAATTATTTTATCACTTTTATAGATGAATTTTCACTTTATGATTTTGTTTATTTATTGCATAACAGATCTCAAATAAATGGGCACATTGATGTGTACACTATTAAGGAAGAAATACAATTAAACAAAGATGTGAAAAACATAAAGATGGTGCAAATCACAAGTCTATTTGCTAAACTCTATGAAAGGCATATGTCAAGACCCAAACTCGCCCCTATGGGTTTAGTAGTTGACCGACCAGTAACCCATGGATTACCAAAGGCCTCTAAACAGAATGACTTATAATTAGGGGCTGTGGAAGCAAATATAGAAAGTACAATGTCCATCGAGCTGTGCAGACATACATGAGACAAAATAAGTTTTAAATTCATAAACATATACGTGACATCACATAAATACAGAAATTTTACGTCACCCCATGTACAGGTAACCAAAAACTTGTTCAGAAACAAAAGGGGAAACAAAGTTTTAAACTTTCGTGAAACAAGGCCACAAGGCTTGACTTGATCCGGAACCTCCTCGGGAGGCGCAAAGGGTGGCTGACAAAACGAAATCGTAGGCCATCAACTTTGGGCCTGGTTACGTGCCTGATCACCTACATATATATATATATATATATATAAACAGTGAGCTGGAGCCCAATGAATAATAACAGAGTAAAGGATTCAATGAATGTTGTCCATAATAGTTATAGAAAACATAATTCAATAGGTATCAAAAATGGATTCATAATCATGTTCAGAAATCATAGTTCATAAGAGATACAGATTCAGAATCATATGCATATTCAGAATTTGTAGTTAATCATACGTGGTACATTCATTAGCGCTAGCAGAAATAGTTGACCCATAAAGGGATGGCCATAAAGGCATACAGTTGACCCGTAAAGGGACGACCATAAAGGCATACAGATGACTCACATGCACGGAGACAGTACAGTTGGCTCATAAGACGTACAGTTGGCCCATAATTAGGACGTATACAGAAGGATCCTGTAACGCCCTCAAAATAATACTTAAAACCCATCACTTTAGACGTGCATTGATATAAAAGAAACCAACCATTTATATTCATCAGAGTAATTCTTACAACTGTATTACAAGTTAACAACAAAAGGCAATGCCAAAAGGCAATGCCCTAAGGGCTTACAGCTTTCCAAGTCAACACCTGGTTACACAAAAGAAGAGTACTAACTCTATACAAAATAAGCCCTTGGCTTGATATACATATAATACAAACAAAATAAACAAAGAGTCTTCAAGTCTCATCATCATCCAAGCTATGTCCTTGGAGGTGGCATACTACTTGTACCTAAAAATAATGTCCCATAAAGGGTGAGCCAACGCCCAGTAGAGATATGCTAAACACAGTATGAGCAATGACTAAGACATTAGCAATTGATAAATGTTCAATTTTCATAATCCAATTCATAACCCATTTCCACTTCATGACCACTATGTTCGTGTTTCAATTCAGTTTCCATTTCTTATCAATTTCACAATTTACATCAATGGCTCAGAACCTGGCCAACCACTTACATGAGACAATGACTCATATAAAATATCAACACTTCCAAAGATAAGCATATGAGCTGTATCAACACTTCCAAAGATAAGCATATGAGCTGTATCAACACTTCCAAAGATAAGCATATGAGCTGTATCAACACTTCCAAAGATAAGCATATGAGCTGTATCAACACTTCCAAAGATAAGCATATGAGCTGTATCAACACTTCCAAAGATAAGCATATGAGCTGTATCAACACTTCCAGAGATAAGCATACGAGTTGTATCAACACATTATCTGACAAGCATATGAGCTGTATCAGTGGAGTCCATCCCCTATCTCCTCCCAAACAACATCCGGTTTAGAGGTCCATCCCCTATCTTCCCCTAAACCGTGGAGTACATCCCCTATCTCCTCCCCCACACACACAACGTATATACACAAAGGTCATATACACAATCAATCAATACATAATGTTAATGTATTCTATCAACCGTTATATTCTATGACATAACCAATTGATTAGTTTTAGTTTGCCTAATCATCATGCATTGTCTACAACAATCAAAACTACCCTCCACTGGTAGCCCAAGCAATTATTTCTAAACAGATAATAAAAGCTCCAACAGATAGAATATCAATGTTTTCAAAAGTGAGCGATTAATAAATCTAACTCCACTATTCTACTATATAATGAACCAATTTCATTATTTCTAACTCAATTCCAAGTCACAATTTTCCCAAAATTAGGATTTTCTACCCCATTTCCCAATATTGACCCAATGGTCTATATTTCAATAACCAACAACAATATCATTATTTTGAAACCCACAATACACATTTTAGAATCAAAATAACAAAACCCTCTTTAACATTTTGAAACCCTAAGTCCCAAAATTACCCAACTTTAACACTTTATCAAAACAACCAAAAAATCTATGGCAAAAACCATAAGAATGAGTAGGAATCCCTACCTTAAATTCGGAGCCCAAGAGAAGAGGATGAAGAAAAAACTAAGTTGCTCCAAATCACAAGTTTCTCGGATCAAAATGTAGCCCTCGACGATCAACCCAACTTTTACAAAGGCCAAAGGTGAGGAAACAACCTACTAGATCAATACCTAGAGAGAAGGCAAGGTTTTAGAGAGAGAGGCTCTCAAATGGCTTTTTCGGAAAAGTAAGAGAGAGAAAGGATGAGAAAAAGTGATTTAAAATTGCCTCACAGCCAACTGATATACGAAATTCCTGCTCGAGCGGAAAACACAACGCTCGAGCGTCAAGAACAAAAACTAGGTCCGCTCGAGCGCAAGTAAGCCCGCTCGAGCGCCAAGACACAAGAATAAAGTACATTCGCTCGAGCGCGAAAACCAGTCCGCTCGAGAGTAGATTTCCCCCTCCCAGAACTTACACCAAAAATATACTACCCGCTCGATCGCAACCGCTCAAGCGTAAAGAAACCCGTTCGAGCGTGAAAAATATGCTTGCAGAAGTTTTGCAGAGCACCAAAATACAGGGAGTGTGCAATCTCCGCTCGAGCGCAATAATACCCGCTCGAGCGGACCTCTTAAAAACTGGGCAACAAGGAATTGAAATCCAAGCCTAACCAACCTCTAACAACTCTGCCCAATACATCCTAAAACTCAATCAAGCGGAATTAAAGGATGACAACAAGGTATACAACCACCAACATCACGGAACCTAAGTTCGGAAAATAATAAATACAGAAAGGTAAAACCGGAATCGCTATAACCTTCCCCCCTTAAAGAATTTCGTCCCCGAAATTAAATACGGGTTTTTCAAAAACAAGATTTTCTCAATTCCCAACATTAATACAGTGCGAAAATCAACAACTTGACCCATTACTGGTCTTTCCATCTCTTATTCAAGAGGCAATTCACCACATATCTTATAGCGACCCCGGTCTTTTCCCATTTGATTATTGTATCCGGACTTAGGTTTCGTAGATTCTGTCATTGTATAATTGTTGTTGTTGTCCCTTATTTTCTCATTTGGAATTATAGGATGTGTTGGGCAGGTTTGTTTCAGGTTGGAACATAAATCAAACA
>NW_021025769.1:747072-774341 GCF_004153795.1 Camellia sinensis
ACTTTTCACAAGTCTCACTCCACACAAACTTGACTCCCTTTCGAGTCAGTCTAGTCAACGGTGACGCTAACCTGGAGAAATCTTTCACAAACCGACGGTAATACCCAGCTAATCCCAGAAAACTGCGGATCTCAAACACACTCTTAGGCTGTGCCCAACCTTGCACTGCCTCAACCTTGGACGTATCAACAGACACCCCTTCCCCGGATACCACGTGGCCTAAGAATTTGACTTCCCTCAGCCAGAACTCACACTTTCCGAAGCATACTCACATGAAACACGTCATGCACTCCGGACAACTGCGGCGGTAAGGCTAACCGATAAGCAACCTCACCTATCCTCTCAAGGATCTCAAAGGGACCGATAAACCGAGGGGATAACTTCCCACTCTTCCCGAACCTCATCAAACCTTGCCTAGGTGATATTTTCAAGAAGTCATGATCAGCTACCTCAAATGCCAAAGGCCTCCTCCTACGGTCGGCATAACTCTTTTGGCAACTCTGGGCTGTAACAAACCTCCTACGGATAAGCTCAACTTTCTCCGTCGTCTCCCTAACCAACTCCGGACCCAACAAAGGTGCATCACCCACCTCGGCCCAACACATTGGAGACCTACACGGTCGGCCATACAAGGCCTCAAACGGTGCCATACCGATGCTAGACTGAAAACTGTTGTTGTAGGCAAACTCCACCAAGGGCAAGTGCCTCTCCCACGTCCCACTAAAGTCCAGGACACAACCTCGAAGCATATCCTCAAGGATCTGAATAGTACGCTCGGACTGCCCGTCAGTCTGAGGATGATAAGCCGTACTAAAGGTCAACTTAGTGCCTAGGGCACTCTGCAAACTTTGCCACAACCTAGCAGTAAAACGAGGATCTCTATCTGAGACGATTGTCACTGGGACCCTGTGCAATCTCACTATGTCCCGAATATACAAGTCGGCGAGATGATCTACCGAATCTCTCACGCGCATAGGAATGAAGTGCGCCGACTTAGTCAACCGGTCTACAACCACCCAAATGGCATCACTACCTTGTTGAGTCTTCGGAAGACCTACAACGAAGTCCATAGTGACATGCTCCCACTTCCACTCGGCAATAGGCAAGGGTTGCAACAAACCCGCTGGCCTCTGATGCTCGGCCTTCACTTGCTGACAAGTAAGGCACTTCGATACGAAAACAGCCACATCTCTCTTCATACCTCGCCACCAAAACTGGCGACCCAAATCCCGATACATCTTAGTGCCTCTCGGATGCACCGCAAGGCGTGAATGATGGAACTCTCAGAGTACTTCCTCTCGGCAAGACTCTGGCACAAACAAACGGTCTCGGTATCTCACACTCAGGTCGGGATATGCCGTCAAACCCTTCTCAACCTTCCCACTGGAGATATTTTCTCGGAGGGATTCTACCTCAAGGTCACTTCTCTGTGCCTCTAACACTCGGGTCACAAGTTTAGGCTGTGCAACAACAGAAAACAAGGCCGCAGCCTCAACAGATTTGCCTAGAAGCAAATCAAACTCGCCAAGTGCACCCAACATCTCCCATTCCCAGATGGCTATACAAGCTACATGACTAATGGATTTCCTACTAAGGGCATCGGCCACAACATTAGCCTTTCCCGGGTGATAGTGCAACTCAAAATCATAGTCCTCAATGAACTCTATCTATCTCCTCTGCCTCAAATTTAAGTCTCTCTATGTAAACAGATACTTCAAACTCTTGTGGTCCGAGAACACCTCGAACCTCTCACCATAAAGGTAGTGTCTCCAAATCTTCAAGGTGAAGATCACTGTTGCTAACTCTAGGTCGTGTGTAGGGTAATTCTTCTCGTGTATTTTCAACTGACGTGAGCCATAAGCTACCACTTTCCCCTCTTACATCAACACACAACCCAAACCCTCTTGTGAGGCATCACAATAAACTGCATAACCCAACCCCCTCTCCAGAATAATCAAAACCGAAGCGGTGGTCAATCTAACTTTCAACTCCTGGAACGACTTTTCGCAAGTCTCACTCCACACAAACTTGAACCCTTTTCGCGTCAATCTAGTCAACGGCGAAGCTAGCCTGGAGAAATCTTTCACAAATCAACGGTAATACCCAGCTAATCCCAGAAAACTGCGGATCTCAAACACACTCTTAGGCTGTGTCCAATCTTGCACTGCCTTTACCTTGAATGTATCAACAGACACCCCTTCCCCGGATACCACATGGCCTAAGAATTTGACCTCTCCTAGCCAGAACTCACACTTTCCAAACTTGGCATATAGCCTATGGGCTCTAAGCAATTCCAGCACCACTCTCAAGTGTTCCTCGTGCTCCTCCTCAGAAGGCGAATAGATAAGAATGTCGTCCACGAAAACGACCACAAATCGATCTAAGAATTCCTGGAAGATCCGGTTCATCAAATCCATAAAGACTGCCGGTGCATTGGTAAGCCCAAATGGCATCACCAGAAACTCATAATGGCCATACCGCGTACGGAATGCCGTCTTAGGAATATCCTCCTCCTTGACCCTCAACTGGTGGTAATCCGATCTCAAGTCTATCTTAGAGAAACAACGGGAACCCTTCAACTGGTCAAACAAATCATCAATACGAGGCATAGGGTACTTATTCTTAACCGTAGCCCGATTCAACTTTCGGTAGTTGATACACAATCTCAAGGCACCATCTTTCTTTTTAGCAAAGAGGGTCGGTGCTCCCCACGGTGAAACACTAGGGTGAACAAAACCCTTAACTAGCAATTCCTGGAGCTGAATCTTCAACTCACTCAACTCGACTGGGGAAAAACAATAAGGTGCCATAGAAATCGGCGCTGTGCAGGGCACTAAATCAATAGAGGACTCTATCTCTCGGTGAGGTGGCAAACTAACGAGATCCTTGGAAAAAACATCCGAATACTCACAAACCACCCTCGACAATACAATCTGGGTCTCATCACACTCACCACTCATAAAACTAGCAAGTAGACCACTAAGCTTATTCCGTCCTCGCGGATCATACATCGGTGGCAACACACTACCAACCCAATCCCCTAAGAAATGGAAACACTCCCTGCTCAAGGTACAAACTGTGACCCTCTGGCGGTAACAATCAATAACAGCCCAGTATGACGATAGCCAGTCCATACCTAAAATAACATCAAAACCCTTCGTGGGCATGACAACAAAAGGAAAAGGAAGCCTATGGTCGGCGACCTCTATATCACAACCTCTATATCCGTGTTTCAAAATCAATTCACCCCCAACAGGTGATACGACACAAATAGGAGATGCTAGCTGTGCCAACTCCAACTCCAACACAGATGCGAATGCAGCAGATACAAAAGAATGAGATGCACCCATATCAATCAATACATTAGCAACCGAGTTGCAAAACAGAAAGGTACCTCTCACTACTGATGGAGCCGGTACTGGGTCCTGCGCGGTAATAGCATACACACGCCCCGTAGGCCTCTGATCCACCTGCTCACCTCTAGGAGTAAAAGACTGTTGCACTGACTGGGATGACGAAGCTCCCGGATTGGCCCTCGAGGCTTGCACAGACTAAGCTGGCTGGTAATTCTGTGTCTGCCTAGAACCAGACGCTCCTGAAGTGGCACTCAACTGTGGGCAATACCTCTTCAGGTGCCCAGGCTGACCACACTGATAACAAGACAAAGGCTAGCCCCTGCCCTGGCTCTGGCCTTGAGGTCTAGCTGAAGAAGAAGCAGCTCGCTGACCCCCTCCCTTCTGCGGGCAAACCGAAGGCTTGTGACCCAGCTGGCCACACGTAAAACAAGTCAAGCCTCCCTTACTACCTCTTCCTGAGCCCGCACTCGGCACTGGAAAGGTCGATGTAGCCAAACCACACTGAGACTGCTGAGGGTTAGAACCCCTCTATCTCCTGCTGTCACCCTGACCATCTTGGCTCCTCTTGGAGCCTCTTTGCCCTTCATCCTCCTCCTGCATCATAATCTCCATATGAGCTGCAGCATCTACCAAACGTCTGTACTCTCGGATAAAGGATCCTCCAACTCTCAGCTTGAGTCCACACCTCAACTTCCGCTCAAACTCAAAACAACGACGTTCCTCGGACGCCACCAGTTCAGGTGCAAACCTGGACAGACTAATAAAAGTAGCCTCAAACTCGGCCACTAACAAGCCCTACTGTTTAAGCTGGCAAAACCGCTCCCTCAACTTCTCCCTAGCAGCTGAAGATAAAAACTTCTCCTGGAAGGTATTCACAAAAGCCTTCCATGCACCCCCAACGCTGCCCTTCTCGTACTTCCACCATTGACCCGTATCTCCCTTCAGTTGGAAGGATGCCAAGGTCACATTCAAAGCCTCGTCCTCGATGCCAAGCATCTCGAACGTCTTCTCCATCTGTTCCAACCACTCGTCAACCTTAAGTGGCTTCTTCGGATCCCCAACAAACTCGTCCGGATTGGACCGGAAGAATTTCCTCTTCAAGAAGGAAGGCCCTGCCTCAGCTACGTGGGCCTGATCCTGATTCCCTGCTCTGAGAATACCCAAAGCTCCTGCTATCTCTCGGGCCAAGGCACTCATAGCTTGCTGACCCGCTGGCTCGGCTACATTGGCCTGACCAACTTCCTCCTGCTGTGCCAGAATATCATTCGGTAAAGACATCTCCTGCCTACCACGCCTGCCAAGTCCTCGTCCTGACATCCTAATGAAGGTAACCAAGACCATTAGCACATTCGCAAATGTGCCGAAGCTATAACACTCACGTCCTAATGCATGGACAACTGTAATTTACTCCACATAATCACATAATCACATAACCAATTACGAATTTCATTTCCGGATAATGATAGTCACGAGGCGTTAATAGAGTTCCGGTTAGAAACAGCATTGATCAAGTGCTTTTCCAACAAGACTCCCAGAAACCCAAGGATCCAATCAACATCCTAGAAACTACATTCCATACCCACATAGTCACATAAACACATAACACTACATCTAAGTCTCTATCAAGCGAGACAAACCCATTGTGATCCTAATCACTTCCTACGTACCCAAAGTATTCGAACCCGGTATGCTCTGATACCAAGTTGTAACGCCCTCAAAATAATACTTAAAACCCATCACTTTAGACATGCATTGATATAAAAGAAACTAACCATTTATATTCATCAGAGTAATTCTTACAACTGTATTACATGTTAACAACAAAAGGCAATGCCCTAAGGGCTTACAGCTTTCCAAGTCAACACCTGGTTATACAAAGGAAGAGTACTAACTCTATACAAAATAAGCCCTTGGCATGATATACATGTAATACAAACAAAATAAACAAAGAGTCTTCATCTCTCATCATCATCCAAGCTATGTCCTTGGAGGTGGCATACTACCTGTACCTAAAAATAATGTCCCATAAAGGGTGAGCCAACGCCCAGTAGAGATATGCTAAACATAGTATGAGCAATGACTAAGACATTAGCATTTGATAAATGTTCAATTTCCATAAATCAATTCATAACCCATTTCCATTTCATGACCACTATGTTCATGTTTCATTTCAGTTTCCATTTCTTATCAATTTCACAATTTACATCAATGGCTCAGAACCTGGCCAACCACTTATATGAGACAGTGACTCATATTAAACGTTTCTCATTTTACAATAGATAAACATACTAGTTGTATCAACATCTCAACAGATGAGCATACAAGCTGTATCCACATTTCAACAGATACACATATTAGCTATATCAACACTTCCAAAGATAAGCATATGAGCTGTATCAACACTTCCATAGATAAGCATAGAAGCTATATCAACACATTATTTGACAAGCATATGAGCTGTATCAGCGGAGTCCATCATAATCAGGTGAATATAGATGCGAAAAAGAAAATGTGCGAAAAGAAAAGAAAAAAAAAAGAAATTACACTGTGCATTTCATTGTGAAAAGAAATTACACTGTGCATTTCATTAATAATGCTAAAAAAATGTGCTAAGTGTTTGTGTAAAAGCTTGATACGTGTCAACTCTCAAATTATCAAGTGAATATAGATGAAACCAAAGAACTCAGCTTTAATGGCTAACAAATATTAGAGCCCGGCCATTGAAACCTAACAACTATTAATTAACAGAATTCTACAATTGAAAGGTCTTAAATTACATCTCTTTATCTTCTCAAATGTCCTTTTTTTTTGGGTTCGTACATTTATTCTAATATTGATAGAGAATTGAGTGTGAGGAAGAGTGAGAGACATTAAAATTATATTTTGAGTTATATAATTGTTGTAATGAAAAATAAAGGTTGTCTTCCCTTTCTACAACGATTTATCTAGTTATACCTCCAATTAAAACGTCAGGTGTGCTTCTACATCATCATTGAACGTTCCTTTCTTTTTTTAGATATTTTGTCTCACAATTATTTGTGTTTTGTATTATGAAATTTATTACATTTGTGTTCGCCAAAGCTATTAGATGGGTCTAATGCAAGAAATGCAGACTATTTCAATGTCATTATCGGGATTAGAAGTACAAAAAACACACACAAAAAGTATATGAATAGACAAGATTTTACAAAATTTGTTTGTGAATATTACTTCTTGTAAATCCTATAATTCATTTATTTTTTGTATTATATTTTATGTTTGGTTTCTGTACTTTTTTTTTTCCTATAGTTTTCTTTGTTTTCTTTAAAACTTTATTTTTAAAAAATTAATAAATAAATGAATAAATCATTTTCTATTTCAAACAATTTCATTTTTGTTTTTATTTTTTTCTTAAAGTAGTTTTAGTTTTGGACAATTACTTACTTTTTTTTTTCTTTCTATATATCGTAATTTTGTGCATTTTAAGTGTATGATATTTTACCAATACACTTAGAGATGTACTATGAAAGAAGTATCATATGAAAATCAAGTAAGACTTCTTGAAAATCCTATAATTCATTTAGTTTTTGTGTTATATTTTATGTTTGGTTTCTGTATTTTTTTTAAATATAGCTTTCTTTGTTTTCTTTAAAAGTTTATTTTTTTAAATAAATAAATAAATAAATCATTTTCTATTTCAAACAATTTTATTTTTGTTTTTATTTTTTATTTTTTTCCTAAAGTAGTTTTAGTTTTGGGCAATCGCTTACTTCTTCTTCTTTTTTTTCTATTTTTTCTATATATTGTAATTTTGTGTATTTTAAGTATATGATGTTTTCACTAATGCACTCGGAGATGCACTATGAAAGAATATCATATGAAAATCAAGCAAGAAGAAAATAAATAAATAAAACAATACGATGAATGTGAAGTAAAGATCAAAGATCAAAACTCCAAACTCCCGAAGCAAGCAAGTAGAATATAATGTTTAACAATAGACACTTGAAAATTTACAACAAATTTCACTACAAGAAATTGCACTTTTGGCGACTACTTTTGGCGACGACGTCAATTTTTCATGGCCAAAAGTATATTTTTGGCGACACAGTGATCAATGTCGTCGGTAAAATCTTTTACCGACGCAATTTGTTGCTGTCGCTAAAATGGCATAACATTATTTTAGCGCCAAATTTTTTGGTTGGCGCCAGAATTTCAAAACTTTTACCTACGAGGCTTATGTTTTAGCAACACAATGAGTGTTGCTATTAGTGTGCTTACTTTTGGCAACGACAAGTTGGCATGGGCAAAGAGTTAACCATTTAGCGACGATGACACTATTCGTTGGTAAAAGTTTTGCTAGTGGAATGATGTGATTTAGTGATTTGTGTTTTTGATTATAATTTTTGAAAGAGTTTTAAATATTTTAGTTACTGAATTGTAAAATTAAAATGATTATTGAATTAGATCACAAAATGAACCCATTGAGCCCAAACACACTCTTAAGTTGAGATGACTAATTTGAGATAATTTAAACTTTTTCAAAGAATATGGTTAGATTATCAATTTCAATATGTTTGTTTTTATTTTCAGAAACTAGTTTCAAATTTCTTTTTCCTAAAAAACTAAAAAAAAAATTGGGTGAAAAAAAAAACTTATTATTTTTGTATATTTTTATCTTTTAGGTCATAAATACTTTTTAAAATTTTAAAAATATAATTTTGATTTTTATTGCTTTCAAATTATTTTTAATTTTTTCAAAAAAAACAAATCTAATTTTTTTTTAAATTTTTTTAATCTTTTAGGTCATTAATACTTTTTAAAATTTAAAAAATATAATTTTGATTTTTATTGCTTTGAAATTATTTTTAATTTTTTTTTAAAAAAACAAATCTAAAAATTGTTTTGAATATTTTATTTAATTTTATTTATTTTTTTGGGGTAATCTGCTGATCGGCGGTGGACATTTCCCTCCTTCCCTTTTTTGGTGGACATTTCCCTCTTAAAATTTTTTTTTTTTTTTTTTTTTCACTACAACAAAATTGGATTTTTACGACTTCACATCAACGATATACAATAAATGCAAGCTGTGGTTTCTCACTTTTATGACTTTCTTTTTTTGCATGTTGTAAATAATTTCCCAATCACGACATGTCTATTGCGTATGTCGTGAATGCTAATAACGATGATTTTTTTACGGCTTGCAATGTTAACCGTAAATAATAAAACATTTCTATGACATACATATGACATGCCGTTAATACATTAACTATAAACGACATGCATACAGCAGCCGTTAAAAATATTGAACATTCCACAACATACAAAAATTCAATCGTTAAAAATTATACTTTTTACGATGCACCAAATGCTAACCGTTTAAAATATTATATTTTTACGACACATAATTTATGCCGTGAATGGTACGACTGAAAATTAAAAAAGCACCAAAATGAGATACATGTGGCGCCAATGACCAAAAATATATTAGAAATTTTTTTTTAATCAAATTGTTTGGCTTCTAATTGGGTTAAGGAAGATAGAAAGCTGTAATCGGATAAAACTAGGAGAGAGGGAGAAGAGAGAGGGTTCGAACCCTCATGTCTCTGCAAAAACTCTTCAAACCCCCTACCCTCTCTCTCTATCAGACCCCAAATCCCAAACCCTCCTCTCTCTTTTTTTTCATCTCTCTGCAAAAACTCTTTAAAACCCTCACTCTCTCTCTCTAACAACGAGTGAGAAGGAGAAGATGGACAAAGAAAATACACACAGACAGAGCTCTGAGATAAAAGAAAAGAACGAAGAAAGAGAAGTAACGATGGAGAGAGAAGACGGCCGAGAGGAGACGGAAGAGACGAACGCACGCGAAGAAGAACACTTTCACCATTCAATAAGGTTTGTAGGTTCAAACTAGGGTTTTGATTTGGGGATTTTCACTGAAAAATCAAGGTTTTGATTGAGCAACTCCAAAATTATGTAAAATTAGAGAACCTTAAGGAACTCTAGGTTCTTGAATTAATTTTGAAAGCATGCGACTGTATTGTTTTAGATTGTGAATTTATTCTTTTTTTTATATACTTCATGAATCTGAGTTGGGAAAAATATGTTCAATGTTAATTGCGTATTGTGAAATTGGGTTCTTTAATGGGTTGAACATAAGTTTTTTTAATCTAAAACAATTGTTGTTCTGTTACAAAAATTAGGATCCTTTAACTTAGTTGTGATTGTATAAAATAAAAAATTTTAAAAAAAATTTCTTGAATCTAAAATTTGAGAACCCTAAGGGAATTCTAGGTTCTTGAACTAGATCTAGGAAGGAATTGAACTGGGAATAGGTTTATCGATTTTGTTTGATAATGCTAACTGATATTTGGCATTCTTATTCTCTTTCTAATGGTAAGCTTTAGATTTTCAGCTAAGTTATCATAAATTCAATGAGTCTCAAAGAGAACAAGCAGTTCTGAAGAGATTGCAACAGGGTGAAATTGTGGCCCAAATCTGTGATGCAGGAACACCAGGCATAAGTGATCCTGGTATGGAATTGCTGAGCATGTTATAATTTTCTGTTTGTTTGTGATGAGAAGAACTGAATGTTCTCCTTTGGAAAAATGACGGCTGTCATGTCAATCTCTACTCGACTACATTACATTTGAATCCTTATTGTTAGCTTGTAAGGTTTACATCACAGTATTAGAGCATATATATACACCTCCATATGCTATCATGGGCATTACCACACTTCATTCCTGCACACATTAATCCTATACTCTTTGTTGATGTAATTTTTATTTTTATTTTTTTTGGTTATATTTGATTGTTCGACTGATTTGGTCACCTTAGTCTGCTAATATAGCGCATAAATATAGCAGGGGAAGACAACTGTTTGTAATTTCCACACACTCGTACACTTTAATTTATTTTCTTCTTTTATTTTGGTTTTCTAAATTTTATATTGTGATAACTGACAATCAATTTGGTATTTTCTCTAGTTCACATAGATTGAAAGCATGTAATGCTCCTTTTGAATAAACCAAATCTCTTTGCAATAATATGACCTTAAAATTGTAAATTCAAAAATATTGCTAACTTTAATTTGTAATGTGTCCTCTAAAGGTTTGAAAGGAACTCAGATTTTAGTCGAGATGACAGTTTAATTGGATGCTTCATGGGTTAATTAATTGATATGGACATAAACAATGTATTTTAGAAACTTGATGTAGGTTAAGTTATGTGTGGATGAAAATATTCCTGTGATTCCTATCCCTGGTCCTTCTGCTTTGTTGCTGCACTTTCTGCCTCAGGGTTGGCTACTGACGAGTTTACATTTGGTAAGTTGCTCATGAATTCGACACCCTTAGTGTTGGCAACAATTTGGTGATAGTGGTAGGCTAGTAGCTAATATCATATGTATTGTTGGTTGTCTGTAGTTGGATTTCTGCCCAAACATGCCGGATCAAGGAAGGAGAGGTTGATTGTATCTGCAAAGGAAGTAGCAACACAGATATTCTATGTTCCTCCTCATAAGCTTCATCAATTTATTGAAGAGGCTTCTTCTATTTTTGGTGGCTGTAGGTAAATATTTGAGGAAGATCTTTATCATATCTTAGGATAATAATAGGAGTTTTCATGTCTTTGGGTATGTGCCACATCAACAAAAACAAAAAGAATTTTAATTTGTGTTTCCTTTCGTATGATTTTTTGAGATAGTCGCAGACCATTTTTTTTTCTTCTGTGTATATAAGTTTTAAAGAGTGTAGCAGAATACATATTCATCATATCTTTGATACATATAGTGTATCATAGAACAAGCAAATAGCAGTTCTTTTGATTAAATGTATATGGAGAATATTTATCAGCCAAATACATTTTCTTTAAAATCTTTCCGTTGACTTGAATACACTTTGAAAAATAGTAGAGGGACTAGAAAATTCTTTTTAATAAAAAAAATTTATGTTACAGTATCTCTGATATGATTTAAGTTTCATTTTAAAATGTTTTCATTGGGTATTTATGTCTTGGATGACTACTAAATTAGTTACATAAAAAATGAGGATGTGTGTGAACTTATCATGTCAGCTTGTTAAGCATATGCCATGGTCTTGCCCTTTCTTTTTCTTAATCTAGTAAGAGATGGACATGTCTAGGTCTAGTCCAGTTTGTTTCAGAGGGCAAGCTTCTTTTTTCTTTGAACATTGGCATTATAGTGTTACGTTCTATGCGTTCTTTAGGCATTTTGTTTTGTTCTTGTAGTTCTAAGAGATCACAACTCTGTGCAACACATGAAGGATTGCTGAGAAGTAATCATCATTTTCTTAGATCAAGCAACGCTAAAGTATTGTGAATTTAATTTTGAGAACTATTTCAAGCAAACTATATCTATTAACACTGTAAAAATTCATTTACTATATCTATTCAGAGATATCACTTGATAAGGAATGGTGAGGTTATTAGTTGACCCTTTGCTTTGGTCCTTCATTTACTTTGATGTATTTTCATCTTTTAAATACCTGGATTAATGAATGTTCTCTAGTATTCCAGGTACAGTTGGAAAAATGACATTGGAAACTGTTGGTATTGGGACAAATGTTTGCATGAAAGAATTAGATATTCAACCAAATTAAATGAAGTTTGTATATGTTGCTGGGGTTGTGCACACAAATCCATTCATCATTTATGTCTATAAGCTCTATCAAGAGCTAGATTCTCCATTGTTTAATAGGCCCTTGCTTAGTTCCTCATCAATTCAAGCCACATCCTTCTTGACCTTCTTGACATCTTTGTGTTGCCTTATGTTAAAGTTAAATCACTTATTACATCAAAATAAGAAGGAATAAAAGTCAGTCCTAATAAGTTTTCACTATAATGCAGTTGCAGTCATAACTCACTCGATAACTGTATAAATGTGTTGTCATAGATTCCCCAGGGGCACCGCACTGGGGGCAGGAGGCGGGAGGAAGGGACTAACTAAATAAATTTTGGTTTATAAATTTACTTTTAATGGCAATGTAAGATTTTGGCTCCTATGTTTTCTATATATTCCTATCATTTCTTCTCCATTTAACCAAAAGATGCACGCTGCCTGAGGATTGGTTATGACCATTGTTTTGATGTGTTGCAGATAATGTGCCATAGCTCGAGAGATGACAAAAATACATGAAGAGGTGGGTTTGTATTTTAAGGTATTTGCTATAGTTTCTCTTCTCTTTGATAATTGTTATTGGTTGCACATGGTTTTTCTAGAAATTCACTATGTTGCTGGTTATATACCTTGCAAATCTGGGATGCATTTATGAAGTCAGTGGTTTCTCCCAATTGACACCCTTCAGAATATTTAGTCCCATCTTTTACTTGACTATAATACTACAATGATAGTCTTTTAATGACTTAGACGCGTTAGTATGTTGTGACAATCATGGTTTGTAAGTGGATAAACATATTTTCACTGCTGGTCATGTCAGCATGTCTGCGGGTGTTGTTCTCTTTTGATTTACTAATATAGATCATGCCTTCATAGTTTTGGTGTGGAACTTTGGAAGAAGCCAAAGGAGCATTCTTGACTCGCGAACCAAAAGGAGAAATCACATTCTTGATTGAAGAAAAGGTAAATTGTGTGGTGGAAGCTCCATTCGAGTCTCAGCTTGAGAATGAACTGAGAGAGTTGATCTCTGGAGGGCAATGTATTTCTTCGGTATTGGATTTTTTCTGTTTGCAGTGTATATTTAAATCTGTTAAGAGTTGAAACTAATGGTTGCATTTGCAGGGTCACTTGCTGGCATCCTTCCCACTATATGTATCATTTCACAAGAATATGAAGGAAATTGATGTAGTGATGCTCATTTTGGACTTTTATTGGTCATTAGGAACTTATAATAACTACTAGTGTATAAGTGCTTCTATGAGTTTGAAAAGGGGTATTGTTTGTGAAACCAAAATGTTACTTAATCTTATCTGTTCTACAAGTAGGAACAGATTAGGCTAGGTAAAGTTTAAACTTATGGCATAATTGGAGGGGCTGATTAAATCTAAGGAGAAAGGAATGTGCAATGTGGTATCATGCTTGCCATATAAAACTTCCCCTTCATTTTTCACTACTTCCACATTACACATCACTCCAGAAGCACTTATTTATATCGATCCTAGTCTTATTCTATGGGAATGTCCTATGTTACATGGACTCGGCTACAAGTACTAGGGGTGTATGTGTGTGTGTCTAAGTATTAGACCTTTGTAAATCTAAATCTAAGGATATAGGGATATGTATCCAAAAGAGGGATATGTATCCAAAAGTTGGATATGAGAATGAGGACTCGTCATGGACATATATATTGCATATTGTATAATATTCTTGAATAAGATGTGTTAAATTATGTAAAAATGTACTTGAAATTAAATAGAATTTAGAGAAAATACAGAATTTTCATCTTTTTTCTATGTTAGAGCTACAAATGTTTCTTTACTAGCTAATGTGAAATTCTTATTCTTCAAATATCGTAAAAAGTTTGAGGATTTGGGAGACACATGTCCTACACCCTTATCTTTGTCACATCCGGTGGACACGGATACTTTAGAAGAAGTAGAAGAGTCCATGTAACAGGGAATGTCCTCTGCAATCAGCAGCTGCATATTGTCATCTCTCTACAATTTTTGCTGGCACTTGATCTTTTTGGTTGTTGCTGGCAACTGCTGCACGTAAATCCATTTCTCTTTTCTTGTCTTCCACATTGCCCTTTGTTTTTGGGTAATGCATGGCCATATGGGTGTTTAAGGTGAAAATAATGAAAAAATAGTTAAAAATTCCGATGCGCTTTCCATGTATTCTTAAACATTTTTACACATTTCTATACACTTTTTATACATTTTCTACACTTTTTACGCATACATTATGACTGATGACCACCCATTGGTTGGTCATTAGCATATCTCTTGTTTTCTTTATATATGTCAAAGGGCTCTCCTTTTTTATATTATATTCTCTTGCTCCTCCATCTTTGTTATATTGTATTCTCTCTCATTTTTTACTCTTATATGTTTCAATTTTTACTTTCATCTGTTTTCAGGTTCTGCTTGTGTACATAGGGTTGAATTAGTCACATGCTAAACTGCATTCCATAGTCACCTGCAGAACTTTTGCTATCCCCTGACGATTTTATTATTAGCTTTGGTCTATGAAGCACCGACACACTATCATCTCATGTATTATTGTCCCAGATGTCTGAGACACATACTTCCGAACATGTCACCGACTTGTGTTTGAGAAGTGAAAAATAGTATCCAATTTTTCTTTTTTATTTTTTTAAATTATGGACATGTGATGGACAAGACCAGACACATTGCCGGACACTTGCTTTTATTTATTTATTTTTTCCCTCTAAACGAAAGAAATTTATTGAAAGAAATTGACCATGGATAAAACAAACTCTCATTGCAATTGATGCCAGTGTTATTGGAACCCTAGATCGAAGGCTTTAACAACCACAATTAAAACCTTTGTTGAAGCCCTAGATAGATGCATCCATCATGATTGAAGCCCTCGCCAAAGCCCCCATTGTGATCGATGCCCTAGAATGACCACACCTAATTGTGATTGAAGCCCTTGCAAAAGCCCCCATCAGAATTGATTTCCTAGATTGATGACACCTTATCAAGACCCAAGCCCTCAGTGGAGGGGAGGCTATAGTTGCTCGAGTTAAGCTTGCAGAGACACATCTAGAGACAAAATGTACAAATCGTAGTAGATGAGTTGTGAAAGGGAGAAGTCAAAGCAATTGTTTTGAATATTTTTTTTTTTTTATGTTGTAGACTCATGTGCTTTGTTGGCTTTGTTAATGTAGTAGATCCTCGACCTGGCCAATTTTTGGCCACATGTTAGAGAATAAAAATTCAATTGTATAATGGTTATTTTAGACAAAAATTATTTATTGAAAGAAGTGATTTTATTTAATTTATATAAAATTATATATGCATATATAAAATAAAATTTTAATATATTATTTGACGTGTATGTGTCCTACTTTTGGAAAAGTGCTCTACATGTTCTAGTCCTACTTTTGGAAAAATGCCGTATCTGCTTGTCTGTGTCGTGTCCGTGTCCCGTACCCATATTTTTTCTTAGGCTCTGATTTGTGACTCCCGGCAGTACTATGGTCAATAATTTGGATGGTCTAATGTTAGATTGGTTCTAGTTGATGCAATTTTTTGGTGATTTTGTGTTATAACACATTTCATGTTTCTTGAATATAATTGTTAGTCTTCCATTCATCAATGACACATATTAGATCTATTTAGATGACACAAGTTGATGTCAAAAATAAATTTTACTTTTTAGTGTTTACCTATAGGGGTCTTGAGAAACAACATAGTGCAATAGTGCCAAAATTCCCCCATAATAAACATGGATTATATTAAGGAAGAAGGAGAGAAACTCCAAGGATCATTTGTAATAGTTTATCTTCCTACATTAAACACTTGCTTGTAGAAATCATTTTGTTTTGGTTTTTTATCATTCACAATTTTATTTTTAAAAAAAATTGTGAATCAATGATATATTCAGGTTAAATTGGAGGGAGACATTGACCAAGGTGTGGAATACTACAAGAAGGCTCTGTATTATAATTGGCACTATGCTGATGCCATGTATAATCTAGGCATTGCATATGGGGAAATGCTGAAGTTTGACATGGTAAATTTGTAGGAAATAAAACTTTTGTGTCTCTCTATCTCTCTGCTTTTCATGTCTTTCATTCTGAAGCAAACTTCACATGAATGAAACTGATCTCCTCAAACATTATTCTCTACTAGACACTACAATATCTTTATTTTATTTTTTTTCCTTTTTGCAATCATCGTTCATTTTCTTCCTTTCTATTAGTTGCTTTGATGAGAAATTTGATGCATTTCAAATCTAGAACTTGAGAATATTTATTTAATATTTGTGCAGGCAATTGTGTTTTATGAACTTGCTTTCCACTTCAATCCTCATTGTGCAGAGGCATGCAACAATTTAGGAGTGATATACAAAGACCGTGACAACATTGATAAAGCTGTGGAGTGTTATCAGGAAAAATTATGATGCTTATGTGCAAATTTTAAGTCTCAAATCATCGTGCGCTTGATATTATAAAAATTATTTATTCTTCTGCAGTTGGCTTTATCCATCAAACCAAATTTCTCACAGTCCTTGAACAATCTTGGTGTCGTCTACACTGTCTAGGTTCAGTACCTATACCCGTTCAAAAAAATCATTTTTTTTGGAAAGGACAATATGCAGCTGCTAATCGATTTTACGTTTTATTTCTTTTTACAGGGTAAAACGGATGTTGCTGCAAGCATGATTGAGAAAGCTATTGTTGCAAACCCTACATATGTGGAAGCATATAATAACTTAGGTCTCTTTGTTTCTCTCTCTCACCCTGTGGTTATCATGTTTTTGGCATGCTGTTACTTCCTCTTTTTGTGAACATGGTAGTTATTGCTGCTCTTTTGGTTGTCATTGGTATTATTGGTGTTACTTGTCAAGGGGGATAAAAAAAATTATATTTGTGAATGTTGCTTCTCTGCCAAAATTCAAGGTTACATAAATGTAGTTTTCATTTCATACTGAAGTTAATGGTTTTATTTTTTATTGGGATTGCATTTCACAAACTTGAATTGGCTCTTTTACGCTGTTTTCATTTTTGGCTGAAAGGGAATTTTTGTGACACTTCTTTTGCGTTTGTTGATTTTATGGGAGAGTTATCTTTGGTGGATGGATTATAGTTGGCTTTTTGTAGACCCCTAGTGTATGGATGGAGGATGTGCCCCTTTGTTGTCACTTTATTAATTTACCTCAAAAAGAAAGAAAAAACAAAAAAACAAAAAAGAGATAAGAAGAAGAAGAAGAAGAAGAAGAAGAAAAAGAATGCTTGTTGACACTGCATTTGAAAAATCAATACTACATATTGTGTCTGTTGATTCTGTTTAGTGGTGATGTCTAGTATCCTAGGTTTTCCAGTCTTACACATTTTTTTTATTTGGACACAAAAATAATGTTCTGTTTTGAAATTCTCTCTCTCTCTCTCTCTCTCTCTCTCTCTCTCTCTGTTTTATTATCGATTAGTTTCTTAAAATTATTTTTGTATAGGGGTTCTTTATAGAGATGCCGGCAATATAACTTTGGCCATTGAATCTTATGAGCAATGCCTTAAATGAACATTTTTTTGTTTGTTCTCAGAGGTTTACCCCTCTAACATTTTTCCAGTTTTGATTAAATCATTTTTATGGTTTTCTAGTTCTAAATTTCTTATGCATTTTATATTTTTAATTTTTTCAGTCATCATAAATCTACAAAACCTACATTGCAGAAAATGATGAACATGCTAAATGGAATATGATTTAAATTCTGATTTCAAGTGCCAAATTAACCATTACATTTTGAAATTCTACAAATTTAGATGCTGACAGTGTTTAGTAATACTAAAATGGCACTAAAATTATCAATGTTGTCAAACATGATGTTAATGTTATGTCAGGTCCTGCGATTTCGGATTTTATGTTGCACTTATATTTAACGTCCCTCTAGCTAGTATTTTGATTGATTGTTTTTTGTTGCACAGCCAACATTTCTTGATATGTATGTTAAATCAGTTCTGAATGCAAAAGAAAAGCCAGCAATGGGTCTCAGTGAATCTTTCCTTCCACTGTTTACTTATTTGTCGCATGAAGATTTTAAAAGTATTGTGGTCCCATCATCTGTTAAAAGTAAATTTGCATCACGAGCATCTATCATTGTAATTGTAGATTTACAAATTTGAACATACTAAATTCTAAATATAGAATTATTGTTTAACTACAATAATAGTGATTGCGTTGAAATTCAATTTTTGTTACCAAAAGAAAGAAAATATGGCTTCATTTTACTGCTTCCACTCGGTAACACACTACAATAGTGATTGCCTTGTTGCTTAGATGTTCATCTTTAATTCTGCTGGTCTGCTGCTGCTGCTGCCAGTGTGCTGCTGCAATGCTGCTGTGAAGCGGGCTGCTACTAGATGCTGGTTTGCTGCAAATTTGGGTGGTTGTTAGTTTCATGATTTCATTTTGTTATCTACTGTTTTTACTATGGGTTCACAATTTGGATGTATTTGTGTATTTTAGTGAGTTTACCTTTTTAGGTTTTATACAACGCTTCCAGAAGCATATTTTTCAGCAGTGTTTTTTTGCCTACACATCAACTTTAGGTGATTTAATATCAATGTTATTAGTTTGTAATATTAGTGCCTGAGGGATGCCTCTTGTAAATATGTAAATCTTATAAAAAAATATACATAATTTTCAATTTTTTTTGCCGCTACAAATTTGTCGTTGCCAAAATGTAAAACTTGTCAGTAAATGTGTAGCCAAAAGTTTATTTTTGCCCACTCATATTGTGTTGCTAAAAGTGTAATTTTTGCCAATGCCAATTTGTCGTTGCCAAAACTAAAGCTTTATCGACAATCAAATCGTTGGCAAATGGCAACATTTACCGACGTAAATGTGTTGCTAAAAGTTACTTTTGCCCACTCATATTGTGTTGGTAGAAGTGTATAAATTGCCAATGTCAATTTGTTGTTGCCAAAAGTAAAGCTTTAGCGACAAACAAATCATCGGCAAATGGCAACATTTACCAACGTAAATGTGTCGCCAAAAGTTTACTTTTGCCGACGCATATATTGTTGGTAAAAGTATATTTTTTGCCCATGCAAATTTGTGTCGCGAAAAGTGCCACACAATCATCATATTTGAATGACTTTTACCAACGCAAGGTAAATTGCCAACGATGGATGGAGGCTTTTATCGACGCCTATGTTCGTCGCTAAAGGCATTACTTTTACCAACGCAATGATAATTTCAAAAAATATTAACAACACAAATAGAACACAACCAACAAAGTTAACCTGATTGGTCAGAACTCTTACACTTAAGTAGGAGGTCAGTGGTCCAATAGTTCAAATCTCCCTATATGCGTGTGGGTCTTATTATTTGATTTGAAGAATGCTTTAGCTTGTATTGGATATCCTTATATTACATTACCTTTGGATGGTTTGGCCAAATGAGGCCTTCCTTTTATATGGGCACTCTAGCTTTTAAATATTATTCTAGATAGAAGCTTCCACATCCTGCTTAGAACTATCCTTCCCTTTATATAGGCACCCTTCTCCTTATATTACATTACCTTTGGATGGTTTGGCCAAATGAGGTCTTCCTTTTATATAGGTACTCTAGCTTTTAAGGATTATTCTAGATTAGAGGCTTCCACATCATTCTTAGAACTATCCTTCCCTTTATATAGGCACCCTTCTCCTTATATTACATTACCTTTGGATGGTTTGGCCAAATGAGGTCTTCCTTTTATATAGGTACTCTAGCTTTTAAGGATTATTCTAGATTAGAGGCTTCCACATCATTCTTAGAACTATCCTTCCCTTTATATAGGCACCCTTCTCCTTATATTACATTACCTTTGGATGGTTTGGCCAAATGAGGTCTTCCTTTTATATAGGTACTCTAGCTTTTAAGGATTATTCTAGATTAGAGGCTTCCACATCATTCTTAGAACTATCCTTCCCTTTATATAGGCACCCTTCTCCTTATATTACATTACCTTTGGATGGTTTGGCCAAATGAGGTCTTCCTTTTATATAGGTACTCTAGCTTTTAAGGATTATTCTAGATTAGAGGCTTCCACATCATTCTTAGAACTATCCTTCCCTTTATATAGGCACCCTTCTCCTTATATTACATTACCTTTGGATGGTTTGGCCAAATGAGGTCTTCCTTTTATATAGGTACTCTAGCTTTTAAGGATTATTCTAGATTAGAGGCTTCCACATCATTCTTAGAACTATCCTTCCCTTTATATAGGCACCCTTCTCCTTATATTACATTACCTTTGGATGGTTTGGCCAAATGAGGTCTTCCTTTTATATAGGTACTCTAGCTTTTAAGGATTATTCTAGATTAGAGGCTTCCACATCATTCTTAGAACTATCCTTCCCTTTATATAGGCACCCTTCTCCTTATATTACATTACCTTTGGATGGTTTGGCCAAATGAGGTCTTCCTTTTATATAGGTACTCTAGCTTTTAAGGATTATTCTAGATTAGAGGCTTCCACATCATTCTTAGAACTATCCTTCCCTTTATATAGGCACCCTTCTTAGAACTATCTAAAAAATATAGAATTATATATAACATTCTTGCATTCTCTCAAACCTTCCGAGAGTTTTTGGAATCTTTTATTCTAGATAGAGGCTTTGACATCATTCTTAGAACTGTACTACACTTTATACAGGCACCCTCCTTAGAACTATCTAAAAACTATTGAATTATATCTAATGTTCTTGAGACCTTCTGGGAGTTTCCGGAATCTTTCCTTAGCCTCTAATGTTTTAGCCATCCCCTAGTAAAGATTTTGTGTAATCAACTCAGTGGGTCATGACATATGTGTAATTAATCCTTTATCTCTCTCTAGCCATGCTAGTAAGTGGGCTCAATCCCAAACCAATTATTATGGCTCAAATTATTCATCTTTTAGGACGCATTATGGTTATCATTAATGTAAAAAGTTAGATTGATTGAATATCGGTAGTCACATGATCCGATTATATTTGTCTTTACAAAATTCCAATTTATTTCCAAAATCACATTCATTTTGTTTAAACAAAAATATGATTGGATCATGTGGTTACTAACATTATGAAGGATTTACTCAACCATTTCCAAAAAATGAACAATTTAAATCATGATAATGGATCCGGAGTCGGACCCACTTGATGGCACAACAACTCTTGCTGCGAGAGGAACATCAGCCATAACACCCTCAAAATAAGACATAACTCATTCATTCACAAGATTCACAAAACATAGAAAAAGTATTATATTCCATACATCAAAGTGTTCTTTACAAAAGATGTTACATGCTAGCAACAAAATAAATGCTTTACGGGCTTACATTTTTCCAAGTATTGACTTGGTTACAACAAAATAAGAGTCCTAACTTTATGCATAGAAATCCCTTGGCTTGAATAAACATGTAACATCAAAACAAAATAACCAAAAGGGAGTCTTCAACTCCAAAACCTCCCAAGCTAGGATCTTGGAGGCAGCATGTCACCTGTACCTGAAAATGGTGTCCCAAATAGGGTGAGCCAAAGCCCAGTAGAGATATGCTAAACCGTATATGAGAATTAACTAAAGCATTAGCATTTGATAAATGTTTAACACTTATAAACCAACTTATATTCTTTCCATAACCAATCAACATTTGCAAACCGCTTCCTTTCATTTATCCAAATCAATCCACTTACATTATCCAAAATTATCCAAACAATTTAAAATGGGACTACAACTCATATATCAACACTTCAATAATCAACAGCATTTAACACTTCCATTTTCTTTCCATTTTACGGAACTACATCTGAGAGAACCGGCACCCAAATATATAAAAGGTTTCGAAACTTTCACCCTAGACACTCGGGCCAACTTAATTATCAATGGAGTCCATCTCCTATCTCCTCCCAAACAAATGGAGTGCATCCCATATCTCCTCCCACACAATATACATATACAATGTATTTAAACACATAGTCATATACAAGACCCAATAATTCACATATTCAATGCATTAATTCCACCGTCACATTCAATGACATAGTCCAATGAATTAGTTTCAATTTTCCTAATCATCATGCAGTGTCTACAACAATCAAGACTATCCTTCACCGATAGCCTAAAATAGTTATTTCTAAACAGATAAATAAATCTATCAAACAGGTAATTTATTACATTTTCCATTGGTGAGTGATTTATCGATTCAACTACACCGTTCAATTTCATATTTTCCCAATTCCATAATTTCCATGCCAATTCCATATTTCCCCAAATATTAGAAAATCCCTCTTTCACAATTTCAACTCAAAACCCAAACTTCACCAAACTTCCCAAATCTTACCATATATACAAAATGACTAAAATTTATGTTAAAACTCATAATAAAGAGTAGATTATCCCTACCTCAAATGGAGAGACTCAAAGGAGAAGGAAGAGAAACTTGTAGATGCTCCAAATCCTAACTTTTTCGGATCAATAGATAGCCCAAGCCAAGCTCTAACTTTCTTACAAAGGGACTGGGGTAGAAAACCTCTAGAATATGAAGTATTTGTAGAGGGAGAGCGTGTAGAGAGAGAGAGAGAGGGGTAGCCAGATTTAGGGCTTGGAATGAAAAAGGTGATGAATATCATGTTGCTGCCAATTGATATAATCGAGGCTCGCTCGAGCGAACAATGCGAAGCTTCAAGTCTGTAACCCAGACGCACGCTCGAGCGCAAGAGTCGCTCGAGTGAAGAAACACAAAACAGAGGGCTCGCTTGCTCGAGTGCAAGAAGCGTCGCTCGACCTAAGAATACCAACCTTCAGGTCCAAAAGAGATGCAGACGCACGCTCGACCGTAAGAATGCTTGCTCGAGCAAAGAGACACACCAGACCTGGCTCGCTCGAGCGCAAGAAAGCTCGCTCGAGCAGAAGCTGCGTTTGAAAAGAAACCTGAAGACCCTCAATCCTCACTCGATCGAAGAAGCAAATACCCAGGCCTCGCTCGAGCGCAAAAAGCCTCGCTCGAGCGAAGAAGCCAAGTCTTGGGCAGCAACCATGTAACAACCCTCACCTTACTCTTGTCATACCTGCATACATTCTTGCATGATCTTGCTTTGTTATGTTAATTTGAAGGTTTTGTCTTGCCTTGATTTGCTTACAGTTGCTTGCATGATTTTGTTCTTTGCTTAGTGTGTGTGTGTGGCCGAGGTCGCCTTGAGCTTAGTTCGCCTTTGAACCTTTTCACTTAGAACTGTTTTGAGACCTTGGTTGACCCCCACCTACACCTCGGGCGTTTATTGCCGAGATGTTTCGCACTCAGTGAACCTTGTCCGCAGGCAGGTATGGCCTAGGCCGAGATGTGGCACACCTCGGCCAAGGTATGGCACAGCTTAGTCAAGCGTCGTCCTCCCTAGCCGATGTCCTTGTTATCCTGTTTCCGGATTCTTGATTTGAGCCGATGTCCTTTATTGTCGATGTGTCTTACCCGAGCTTGCTGCATACGCTTTGTCAGAGTCTTGTTTTGTCTATCAATCACCTTTTCGAGTTGAACCAACCCGGCAGCGCCACGTGTCCGAGCTGGTTGTTAAGACAACCGGCAGACTTAGAAACAAATCATTTTGTCTCAAATCTTTGTTTTAGAGAGAGAAGCTCTAGAGAGAAGGAAGAGAAGTTCTTGAGTGAGAGTAAGTCTTCCAAGCTTGATCTTCGTGGTTTGAACCGTTGGATTCGAATTTTGAGATTAGAATCTTGATCTACTATGGTTGTTGTTGTTGATCATCTAGCTGCATTGCACGATCGAATCTGTTTTGCATGCCATGCACCGTTTTGAAGTTGGTTTTGAAAAGAGAAAATGGTTTTTCATGTGTTCTTGAAGAAAGTCTCATTTTGATCCGAAAGTTTGGAAGGAAAATCATGTTTTTGTGTTTGTTCTTGCATGACCTTCTTATATGGGTACCCAGGTCCATGTTTTGAACTCATGGCACGAAATCTCAGATTTTGTAACAAGTTTTGATCTTGCATTCATCTTTCTCACGATCATGTTCATCATGATCTGCATGTTCTTCAAAGGGAAACCCAGGTTTTCCCGACTTTGCTTTTGATTGAGGCCAAGCGGGACCACACCTCCGGCAAAGATGTGTGGACCTCAGCAAAGGACCTGGTTGGTATCCCAGTATGTTTCCGTGAGACGGAGCAGCTGTTTAACTCCCAGCATGTTGCTTTGTTATTTACTCGGAGCTTGTTAAGAATGCCGAGATCATTCGTATAACTAGGTATAGCTTGTTTTGAGAATTGTGAAAATTGCCATGTTGATTGATAAGACCTTGATATTTGCTTTGAGATCGACACTGAAGAAACTAGGTTGAGTGGTATATTGATAAAGCTACTGTTATACTTGTTTTGAATAATCTTGCTGCTTCGTCTTTTTGACAAAAGTGTTTTGTTAAGCATGAATGAATAACTCTTGTTTGATTGACAAGTATATCCTTGTTTGATGCCATCTTTTGAAAAGGATTGACGGTCCTCTCTTGGAAAGTTCCCTTGTGCTCGGAGACTCTAAACTTTCGCAAGTACTAAGAGTAAAAAGGATACGGTCCATTCTTGAAAAGATTTCTATTGTAAATCGGGCTACGGGCTAAGTAACACAAGTCCCTTGTACTGGAGGACTATAAAAACTTTCGCAGTACCTTTGACTAAATTGATTACGGATCGTACAAGCCCTTTGATACTTGTAATATTTGACTGATGAAACGGTTTCATCCCTCCCTCGCCCGATGTTGTAATATTTTGACTGATGAATCGGTTCACCCTTTCTTGATAAAAGTTTGATGTGTTTCGTTTGAAGGACCTCAGCTAATTTCATGCAAAAACTTTTTTTTGACCATTCACTGAGTATTTGTACTCACCCCTTATATTATGTAGGTCGATTGAGAGGGACGCGGCGACGCCTAGATCGTTTTGGATGCTTGTTTTGGATTCGTGCTTATGTCGGCTTTGCTTTTGTATTTACGTCGGCGATGCCCTGCTTTGCATGTCGGCAAATCTTGAAAATCATGCTTATTGACTTGTATTTTATTGTATTTTGTATATGTCGGCTCGAGAAACCTTTTGATCAAGATGTAACACATATTTTGCTTTGTTGTACTCAAGTTGTAAGATGTATGACATTTCATTTAACCTATGCACAGCTCTTATGGACCACTTGTGTTTGATTTATTGCTTCCGCATTTGTGAGCCCCCTATATCCATACTCTGATTTGTGTTAAGTTTTGAAAAGTTGGCCTTCGGTAATTACGGATTACTGGCCATCACGGCACCAAACTACTAGGGGCGGTTTGGGGTCGTGACAGAATGGTATCAGAGCACAAGTTCCTCGGTATACGTTATTCACACACTTGAGTCCTAAAGAGCATAGGATTTCCCTTAGAAAGATGTTACGGTTGTATCATGGTATTTGTTGTTTGAGTGAGGTGTGCATTGTCTTGATATACTTATTTGCTACTTGCCTATGCGGTTATTTGCTTAATTGTTTTAAAGTCATACTTTGCACGCTCATAGCATCATGAGGAGAGGGAGACCTCCAATTGGCCGAGATCAGCCCGAAGATAGAATGGACAGATTGGAAAGATTAGTTGAAGGTTTGGCCCGTGAGTTGAGGCAAACCAGACAGCAGTTCGCCAGTGCTACGTCGACTCAGGCCGAGCAGACCAATGGCCGAAATGTAGCACCGCCTCCGCCAGTGCCGCAAGTTCCCCCGCAGCCTGCCTTATATGGGGATGGCACGATAGCTTTGATCAGGGAATTCAAGAAAATGAGACCACTGAGATTCTCTGGGGGTATAGAGCCGATGAAGGCTGAGGCATGGGTTTTAGAAATGGAAAAAATGTTCGAGATCTTCCCTAGCACCGACGCCCAGAAAGTGACGTTGGCAGCATTTACATTAGATGATGACGCCCGCAGGTGGTGGATGATGGTTAGAGAGAGCCACCCAGATCTTACCTGGACTCGATTCTTAGAGTTGTTCTACAAGAAACATTTTCCCTTAAGTGTTCGAAACCGCAAGGCTACCGAATTTCATACCCTGACGCAAGACAACAGAACAGTGGCGGAATATGACCGCGCTTTTACTGAATTGGTGAGGTTTGTACCTCACATGACCAACGATGAATATATGAAGGCCAGGAAGTTCGAGTGTGGGCTTCGTGGACCGATTCAAGACCGGGTTAATTTGCTCGATATGCCGACTTATGCCGAAGTATTGGACAAAGCCATCCAGGCCGAAGCTAATTTGAATCGATACCAGAGCTCGGGAGAGAACCAGCGAAAAAGGCAGAACTATGACAATCGCCGAGGATAGTCGGGCACTAAGAAGAAGACGAACATGGGCAGTACTAGTAACCTAAGGCCGGAAGGTAATGCTAAGCCGACGTGTTCGGACTGTGGGAAGCAACATTTCGGGATCTGTCGACGAACGTCTGGAGCCTGCTATGAATGTGGCGAGATGGACCATTATGTGAGAGATTGCCCCAAGACAAAGGCTGATGAAAATAAGAAAGGTGAGAATACCTCGGGTTTCGTTCAGAAGGGAAATGCTGGGAAAGGACAGATGAGACAGGGCAGAGTATTTGCGTTAGTACCAGGAGACACTCAGAATGCTGAGGCAGTAGTGTCAGGTATACTTCTAATTTGCTCCCAAGATGCTTATGTGTTGATTGATTCGGGTTCTACTCATTCGTTTATATCTACTAAGTTTGCCGAGAAAATTAATAGAGAACTAGAGCCCCTTGATTATGTGTTGTCTGTATCTACTCCATCTGGGAGATCTATGATTGTTGCATCCATTTACAGGGCTTGTGTTGTTGTGATTAAGAATGTTGAATTGTTAGTAGATCTATTGCCTCTAGACATAGCTCATTTTGATATTATACTGGGAATGGACTGGTTAGTCGCAAACGATGCATCCATTGATTGTGTTTCAAAAAGTGTCACTTTGAGACCCCCAAACCTAGCTGAGGTTATTTTCCAGGGTAGAGGGGTAGTGCCCCCACCGTACTTAATTTCGTCCATTAAGGCCTATAAGTTAATTCGGAAGGGGTGCCGGGGTTACTTGTGTAGTATATTGGGTGATCAGAATGGAAATGTTAACCTAGCCGACATCCCGATCGTTAATGAAATCCCCGACGTCTTCCCAGACGAATTGCCTGGCCACTTGACCGATAGAGAAGTAGAGTTTACTGTTGACATCGTGTCGGGAACACAGCCGATCTCCAAAACACCTTATAGGATGGCCCCAGCTGAACTTAGAGAATTGAAACTGCAACTGCAAGA
>NW_021025769.1:774366-819233 GCF_004153795.1 Camellia sinensis
TCTTGATTTACTTCGATTTGAAGATATTGAGGCATTATGAGCGACTATATTTGTAAGTGGTTCTCTCGAGAAGAGATGAAATGCAATCGTCATGGATCATGATCGATTAAGTGGTGTATTGAAATCATATTGAAATGAGATATTAAAGCAAAGAATTGTAACTTGATCAATATTGGGAAAAAAACGAAATTCTTTAAGGGGGGAGGGTATTATTAAGCGAGATCCCTGGAGGTTTTTTCCCTGTCGTTTTACTATATTCCGAACTCGGTTCCGTGGTTGTATATTGTTGTCTGTATCTTGTTTCCCATCCTTGATTCTTTGTGTATTTGGAGTTTTGGGTGTGTTGGGTGAGTTCGGAACAGGTTGGTTGTGGAGTTTAAAAACAATAGTTGTCACGACCCCCCCACCCCCAGTAGTTTGGGTTGCCGTGATGGGCCAGTAATGGTCGTAATTACCAGAAGGCCAACTTTGCAAAAACTTAACCAACAATCAGAGTATGGACATAGGGGGCTCACAAATGCGGAAGCAATAAATCAAATACATTAGCTGGTCCCATGGAAGGCTGTGCATAGGTTAATGAAATGTCCATATCACTTACAACTTTTGAGTACAAACAAAGCAAAAATATTGTGTTACATCGTTAGATCAAAAGGTTGTCCGAGCCCGAATATACAAAATACAATAAATACAAAGTAAGAAGCTGATTTTCAGATTTGCCGACTGCAATGAAGGGCATCGCGGCGTAAATACAAAAGCAAAGCCGACATAAAGCAAACGAATCCAAACAAGCCATCAAAAACCGATCTAGGGTCGTCGCCGCCAGTCCTGCTCATACTCATATATATGAGGGGTGAGTAAATACTCAGTGAATAGGTACTCTAAATATAAAGGTTTTGCTGAATATAGCCGAGGTCCTTCAAAAACGAAACACATCAACTTTGATTCAAGACAGAGGGATAAAACCGTGATTCATCAGTAAATATTACAACATCGGCGAGGACAAAGGGATGAACCGTATTCCATCAGTCCAAATGATTAGCAACATGGAGGCCAAGGAATGAACCGTATTCATCAGTCAAATATGACAACATCGAGGCGAGCCAGAGGGTTGAACCGAGATATCATGGCCAGTTCAAACTATTACAACATTTGGGGAGGCAGGGATGGAACGTATATCATTATGCAAATATTAAGGACGTCGGCGAGGCAGATGAACGTATTCATGCAGTCAAAATATTAACAAGTATCAAGGGCTGTACGACCGTAACTCATTAGTCAAAGGTACTGCGAAAGTTTATAGTCCTAGCACAAGGGACGTGTGTTACTTAGGCCGTAGCCCGATTTAACATAAAAATCTTTTCATGAATGGACCGTATCCTTTTACAACTCGTAGTACTGCGATAAGTTTAGAGTACTTCCAGCACAAGGGACTTTTCCAAGAAGGACTGTATCCCTTTTTCAAGATGGCATCAAACAGCGAATTATATTGTCATATATCAAACAAGAGCTATTCATTCATTGCTTAACAAAAACTTTTGTCAAACGAAGCAAGCCAAGAATTTATAAAACAAGTATACTACATGCTTTTATCAGTTTTTATAATCCACTCACCTAGTTCTTCAGGTGTAGGACTCAAAGCAATATCAAGCGGGTCTAGCAATGCACATGGCAATTCACATTCTCTAAAAAACAACTATACCTATATTACGAATGATCTCGCATTCTTAACGTCCAGTAAATAACAAAGCAAAACATGATGGGAAGTTAAACACTGCTCCCGTCTCACGGAAAATCTGGGTACCAACCACAGGTTTGCCCGAGGTCCACACGTCCTTGCCGGAGGGTGTGGTCCGTTGGCCTCGAATCAAAAGCAAAGTCGGGAAACAGACCTGGGTTCTTCCCCTTTGAATGATCAATGAAGTAGTGACGAATATGACGTGAGAAAGATAAATGCAAGATAAACTTGTTAAACTCTGGATTTGTGGACCATGAAGTTCAAACATGGACCTGGGTACCCATAATAAGAAGGCAATGCAAGAAAAATACACAAAACATGATTTTCGAGTTCCCAACTTTTCGGTCAATATGGAGACTTTCTTCAAGAAGACATGAAAAAATTTCTTTCTGTTTCAAGAACCAACTTCAAACGGTGCAGTCGCATGCAAACAAGATTTCGATCGTGCATTGCAAAGGCTAGACTGATCAACACAACAACCATGAAGTAGATCAAGATTCTAACTCAAATTCGAATCCAACGGTTCAAACCAACGAAGATCAAGCTTGGAAGAGCTTACTTCAACTCAAGAACTTCTTTCTTTCTCTAGAGGCTTCTCCTCTCTAAAACAAGATTTGAGAACAAATGATTTGTTCCTTAAGTCTAACGGTTGTCTTAACAACAGCTTCGGACACGTGTGCTGTCCGGTTGGTTCAACTTCGAAAGTGATTGATAGACAAGACAAGTCTCTGACAAAGCGTATGCAGCGCAAGCTCGGGTAAGACACATGGCAATAAAGGAATCGGCTCAAATCAAGAACTCCGGGCAAACAGGATAAACAAGGACACGGGCTAGGGAGGGGACGTGCTTGACTAAGCTTGTGCACCCTTGGGGCGGGGTGTGCCATCTCGGCCTAGTGCCATACCTGCCTGCGGACAAGGTTCACATGAGTGTGAAAATCTCGGCAATAAAGCCCGGTGTTGATGGGGGTCAACCAGGTCTCCAAAAACAGTTCTAAGTGCAAAGGTTCAAAAGGGGAACTAAGCTCAAGGCGACCTCGCCACAACACACACATAAGCAAAAGAACAAAAATCATTGGCAAGCAACTGTACAAGGCAAATCAAGGGCAAGACAAACCTTCAAATTAACATACAAAGCAAAGATCATGCAAGAATGTATGCAGGTATGACAAAGAGTAAGGTGAGGTTGTTACAAAATCCTACCCCCTTAAAGAAGTTTGGTCCCCCCAACTTAGAACCTTGCTCCTTGAACAACTCCGGATAAGAATTGTCAATCCTCTTCCTTTTCCCACGTGGCTTCTGTGCATATGTTCCTTCCATTCGACCTTTGTACCATTGTATCGGATTTGTTTCTCAACTTGTTCATCTTGGTTTGTCATAATCCTCATTGGCTCTCCTCGTACCCAAAGTCCTCATATAACTGTGATCTCGGAATGATCAATTATTGCAGTGGATCTCGGATGTACTTTCCTCAACATCGAACCTGAAAACGACATTGTGGACTTGGCCTCAAATCGGCGGCAAAGCAAGTCTGGGTAGGAACGGGGTAATTGTCTTTCAAGAATTTCAAATGGCCCATATAACGGCGGTGCTAATTTACCTTTCTTTCCAAATCTGGATCTCCCTTCATGCGGTAAAACTTTTAGGAATACATGATTCCCAACTTCGAACTCTATCTCATTTCGTTCTCTGGTCGCGTCAGCTTCTTTGTCGTCTGGGCAGTTTTTAATCCTCTTATTAGATAAGTTTAATTCTTTCTGTTGTAACTTTGGAATCAATTCGGGACCCAAGCAGAGCTCTGTCTCCAACTTCGGTCCAACATATCGAGCGTTACCTATTTTCTTCCGTACAGGCTTCATACAATGGCGCATGCCAATACTAGTTGATAACTGGGTTATTTGTAAGGCGAATTCCCTAAGGGCAATGTGTTCGCCAACTTCCTTGGAAGTCCACATACACAAAGTCTAGCAATATCTTCAGAGCCGTTGAATTTGTCCTCTCAGTCTGCCCATCTGTTGGGATGAAAAGCTGTACGTAAATCTTCAGCTCGCTCCAAAAGCCATCTGTAAAACTCTGCAAAATCTAGAAACAAAATTTAGGCATCTCGGTCTGACACGATTGATATCGGTACTCATGAAGTCTGACAATGCTCGTTCACATACAACAAGGCAAGTTTGAATTGGCGTTGAATGTAGTCTTAACGGTAAGAAGTGCGCTATTTTAATTAATCTATAATAACAACCCAAATCGATCCATACCTTTTCGGTGTCTTCGGGCAACTAGTCACAAAAATCCATGAGATGTAGGCTCCGAATTTCACTCAGGAATCGGCAAAGGTTGAAGAAAGTCCTGCTGGTCTCTGGTGTTCTGCTTTCACCTCTGCTGACAGATGTAACACTGGCGAACAGCGAATTCGGTATTTCTCTTTTCATATTTGGCCCACAAGAAGCGTCTGCTTCACATATTGGATACATTTTTGGTGTTTCCTGGGATGGATCGGCAAACTTAGAAACCGTGAGCTTCCCGCAAAATTTTCCTCTCAACTCTGGGATATCATGTTCATCGCATACTTCCCTCAAACTTTGAGCACTTGATTTTCGATGTATAACCTGATTCTCGGGCCTTATGTCAAATTTCCTGGCTAATTTTCTTGAGATATTATCCCTCCATACTGTCTTGTCTTTACGTCTCGACAATAGTCGCCCACTGTTATCGTGGTCAAACACGCCAAACTTCCATCTGACTTTCTGCTCAGAGCGCGGGCTACACTGTTACGTTTACCCGGGTGATATTGGAATTTGCCATATCATAGTCCTTTTCAACAATTCAAGCACCGTCTTTGCGTTCAATTCAAATTCTTCTGAGTCAGATAGATACTTTAAAGCTCTTATGATCTGTAAAACCTACAAGTAGCCTCCAGTACAATAGTACGGCCAATAATTTTAAGCCAAATACCATGGCCGCAATTCCTAAGTCATGGGTAAGGATAGTTTTTCTCATGAGGTTTCAACTGACGAGTATGCATAAGCTATAACCACTACCTTTTGCATTAATTACAAAATCCCAAGACCTTATGCAATGTGACCTATAGACTGAAAGACTTCGTTCGTTACCTGATGGTAGCAACAAGTCTTGGTGCTATAACTAAACTCGTCTTTCAGTTCCTGGAAAGCTGATCCATCTTTAGTCCATTTCATACAGTGTTCCCTTCTTAGTCAGTGCGTCATGGACATTGCAATCTTTGAGAAACTTTACACAACTTTCCTGTAATAACCTGCCGAAAACCTCAGAAAACCTACGGAATCTCGATACATTAGTCGGTCTCCGGCCAATTTACTACGCTTCAATTTCTGCTAGGATCAACTGAGAACCCTCTTCTTTCACATGACCAAAAATGAGATAGTAGAAAGCCAAACTCACACTTGTAAACTTAGCATCATATTTCCGTTTCTCCTCAAAATCTTGTAAGGCAAGTCTCAATGATTTTCATGTTCACTTTCGCTCTTGAATAGATCAATATATCTCAAGAAGACAACTACAAACTCGACATCTTAAATACTGGTTTGAAGATGCTGTTCATCAAATCCATAAATGCAGGCAGGGGCATTGGTTACCCCAAAAGGCAATCCACTAAAACTCGTAGTGGGCCATATCTTGCTTCGAAAAGGCAGTCTTCGTCAACATCTTCCGCTTTAACTTTAGCCTGATGGTAACCAGACCTAAGGTCGAACTCTTAGAAAAGAACTCGTGCTCCTTGTATGGTCGAGCAATAATCAAATCCTAGGTAATGGGTACTTGTCTTTTGATGGTGACCTTATTAAGTTCTCTATAGTCATACAACGGAGTTGTGGCCACTTCTTCTTAACAAATAAAACAGGTGCTCCCCATGGGCTGAAGTGCTCGCCTAATAAATCCCTTATCTAACAACTTGCTTAGTGTGTGTGCGTAGCCGAGGTCATCTTGAGCTTAGTCCGCCTTTGAACCTTTGTACTTAGAACTATCTTGAGATCTTGTTCAACCCCATCTTCACCTCGGGCATTCATTGCCGAGATGTTGTTAATTACAGCACCAGTACTTGTACTACCACTTACCATTTCTCAGTTTCATGTCTATAGTGATGCATCGCATAAGGGTTTGGGTTGTGTGTTAATGCAAAAGGGTAAGGTTATAGCTTATGCATCTCGTCAGTTGAAACCTCATGAGAAAAACTATCCTACCCATGACTTAGAATTGGCGGCCGTGGTATTTGCTTTAAAGATTTGGCGTCACTATTTGTATGGAGCTACTTGTCAGGTTTTTACAGATCATAAGAGCTTAAAGTATCTATTCACTCAGAAGGAATTGAATTTGAGACAGAGAAGGTGGCTTGAGTTGTTGAAAGACTATGATATGCAAATTCAATATCACCCTGGTAAAGCTAACGGTGTAGCCGACGCTCTGAGCAGAAAGTCAGATGGAAGTTTGGCGTGTTTGACCACGATAACAGTGGAGCCGACTATTGTCGATGAGGTAAAGACAAGACAGATGGAGGATAATTTCTTCAAGAAAATAGCCGAGGAAATTGACATAAGGCCGAGATCAGGTTATACTATCGAAAATCAAGTGCTCAAGTTTGAGGGAAGGTTATGCATGGCTGATATCCCAGAGTTGAAGAGGAAAATTTTGCGGGAAGCTCACGGTTCTAAGTTTGCCGTCCATCCAGGGAACACCAAAATGTATCAAGATGTGAAGCAGACCTTCTGGTGGCCAAATATGAAAAGAGAGATAGCCGAATTCGTGTCCCAGTGTTTACATTGTCAGCAGGTGAAAGCAGAACACCAGAGACCAGCAGGACTTCTTCAACCTTTGCCGATTCCTGAGTGGAAATTGGAGCACATCTCCATGGATTTTGTGACTAGTTTGCCGAAGACACCGAAAGGTATGGATTCGATTTGGGTTGTTATTGATAGATTAACTAAGATAGCGCACTTTCTACCTGTTAAGACTACATTCAACGCCAATCAACTTGCCTTGTTGTATGTGAACGAGATTGTCAGACTTCATGGAGTACCGATATCAATCGTGTCAGACCGAGATCCTAAATTTGTTTCTAGATTTTGGCAGAGTTTACAGAGGGCTTTTGGAGTCGAGCTGAGATTTAGTACAGCTTTTCATCCCCAGACAGATGGGCAGACTGAGAGGACAATTCAGACGCTTGAAGATATGCTTAGACTTTGTGTATTGGACTTCCAAGGAAGTTGGCGAACACATTTGCCCTTAGTGGAATTCGCTTACAATAACAGTTATCAAGCTAGTATTGGCATGGCGCCATATGAAGCCTTGTACGGAAGAAAATGTAGGTCGCTGATATGTTGGACCGAAGTTGGAGACAGAGCTCTGCTTGGTCCCGAATTGATTCAAGTGACAACAGAAAAGATTAAACTTATCTAATAGAGGATTAAAACTGCCCAGAGCCGACAAAAGAGCTACGCCGACCAGAGAAGAAATGAGATAGAGTTCGAAGTTGGGAATCATGTATTCCTAAAAGTTTTACCGATGAAGGGAGTATCCAGATTTGGAAAGAAAGGTAAATTAGCACCGCGTTATATTGGGCCATTTGAAATTCTTGAAAGAATTAACCCCGTTGCCTACAGACTTGCTTTGCCGCCAGATTTGAGCCAAGTCCACAATGTGTTTCATGTTTCGATGTTGAGGAAGTACATCCGAGATCCACTGCAGATAATTGATCATTCCGAGATCACAGTTAATGAGGATTTGGGTTACGAGGAGAAGCCAATGAGGATTATTGACAAACAAGTGAGACAGTTGAGAAACAAATCGATACCAATGGTAAAGGTCGAATGGAAGGAACATTATGGCACAGAAGCCACGTGGGAAAAGGAAGAGGATGTGACAATTCGTTATCCGGAGTTGTTCAAGGAGCAAGGTAATCTAAGTTTGGGGACCAAACTTCTTTAAGGGGGGTAGGATGTAACAACCCTCACCTTACTCTTGTCATACCTGCATACATTCTTGCATGATCTTGCTTTGTTATGTTAATTTGAAGGTTTTGTCTTGCCTTGATTTGCTTACAGTTGCTTGCATGATTTTGTTCTTTGCTTAGTGTGTGTGTGTGGCCGAGGTCGCCTTGAGCTTAGTTCGCCTTTGAACCTTTGCACTTAGAACTGTTTTGAGACCTTGGTTGACCCCCATCTACACCTCGGGCGTTTATTGCCGAGATGTTTCACACTCAGTGAACCTTGTCCGCAGGCAGGTATGGCCTAGGCCGAGATGTGGCACACCCCGGCCAAGGTGTGGCACAGCTTAGTCAAGCATCGTCCTCCCTAGCCGATGTCCTTGTTATCCTGTTGCCGGATTCTTGATTTGAGCCGATGTCCTTTATTGCCGATGTGTCTTACCCGAGCTTGCTGCATACGCTTTGTCAGAGACTTGTCTTGTCTATCAATCACCTTTTCGAGTTGAACCAACCCGGCAGCACCACGTGTCCGAGCTGGTTGTTAAGACAACCGGTAGACTTAGAAACAAATCATTTTGTCTCAAATCTTTGTTTTAGAGAGAGAAGCTCTAGAGAGAAGGAAGAGAAGTTCTTGAGTGAGAGTAAGTCTTCCAAGCTTGATCTTCGTGGTTTGAACCGTTGGATTCGAATTTTGAGGTTAGAATCTTGATCTACTATGGTTGTTGTTGTTGATCATCTAGCTGCATTGCACGATCGAATCTGTTTTGCATGCGATGCACCGTTTTGAAGTTGGTTTTGAAAAGAGAAAATGGTTTTTCATGTGTTCTTGAAGAAAGTCTCATTTTGATCCGAAAGTTTGGAATGAAAATCATGTTTTTGTGTTTGTTCTTGCATGACCTTCTTATATGGGTACCCAGGTCCATGTTTTGGACTCATGGCACGAAATCTCAGATTTTGTAACAAGTTTTGATCTTGCATTCATCTTTCTCACGATCATATTCGTCATATTCTTCATGATATTCAAAGGGAAACCCAGGTTTTCCCGACTTTGCTTTTGATTGAGGCCAACGGGACCACACCTCGGCAAGGATGTGTGGGACCTCGGCAAAGACCTGGTTGGTACCCAGTATGTTTCCGTGAGACGGGAGCAGTGTTTAAACTCCCATCATGTTTTGCTTTGTTATTTACTTGGATCTGGTAAGGATGCCGAGATCATTTGCATGCATATAAGGCTTGTTTTGAGAATGTGATTTGCCATGTGATTGTAGGGCCTTGATTCTTGCTTTGAGCATACATCCGAGGAAAACTATGTGAGTGGTATTATTGATAAAGCTATGTTACACTTGTTTTGATAAATCTTGCTTTGCTTTGTTTTGACGAAAGAGTTTTGTTAAGCATGAATGAATAGCTCTTGTTTTGATGTATAATACGGTTCATCCCTTGCTTTGCCGATGTTGTAATATTTGATTGATGAATACGGTTCATCCCTTGCTTTGCCGATGTTGTAATATTTGATTGATGAATACGGTTCATCCCTTGCTTTGCCGATGTTGTAATATTTGATTGATGAATACGGTTCATCCCTTGCTTTGCCGATGTTGTAATATTTGATTGATGAATACGGTTCATCCCTTGCTTCGCCGATGTTGTAATATTTGACTGATGAATACGGTTCATCCCTTGCCTCGCCGATGTTGTAATATTTGACTAATGAATACGGTTCATCCCTTGCCTCGCCAATGTTGTAATATTTGACTGATGAATACGGTTCAACCCTTGCCTCGCCGATGTTGTAATATTTGACTGATGAATACGGTTCATTCCTTGCCTCGCCGATGTTGTAATATTTGACTGATGAATACGGTTCATCCCTTGCCTCGCCGATGTTGTAATATTTGACTGATGAATACGGTTCATCCCTTGCCTCGCCGATGTTGTAATATTTGACTGATGAATACGGTTCATCCCTTGCCTCGCCGATGTTGTAATATTTGACTGATGGTTTTGAAGGACCTCGGCTATATTCATGCAAAACCTTTATTATTAGTACCATTCACTGAGTATTTGTACTCACCCCTCTATATATATGTAGGTGATGAGCAGGACGGCGGCGACGCCTAGATCGTTTTGGATGCTTGTTTTGGATTCGTGCTTATGTCGGCTTTGCTTTTGTATTTACGTCGGCGATGCCCTTCATTGCATGTCGGCAAATCTTGAAAATCATGCTTCTTGACTTGTATTTTATTGTATTTTGTATATGTCGGCTCGAGAAACCTTTTGATCAAGATGTAACACATATTTTGCTTTGTTGTACTCAAGTTGTAAGATGTATGACATTTCATTTAATCTATGCACAGCTCTTATGGACCACTTGTATTTGATTTATTGCTTCCGCATTTGTGAGCCCCCTATGTCCATACTCTGATTGTGTTAAGTTTTTGAAAGTTGGCCTTCGGTAATTACGGATTACTGGCCATCACGGCACCAAACTACTAGGGGCGGTTGGGGGTCGTGACAAACTATTTGTTTTAACTCACAACCAACCTGTTCCAAACTCACCCAACACACCCAAAACTCAAATACAAAGAATCAAAGGATGGAAACAAGATACAGACAACAATATACAACCACGGAACTCGAGTTCGGAATATAGTAAACGACAGGGAAAAACCGGGATCGCTATAACCTCCCCCCCTTAAAGAATTTCGTCCCCAAAATTTTATACAAGTTACAAAATCTTGCTTATCTCAATTTTCAATATGATTTCAATACACCACTTACCGACATGATCCACTACCGATCATTCCATCTCTTCTCGAGAGAACCACTTTACAAAATATAGCTCATTATGCCTTATCAACATGCATTCTTTCAAATTTCAACTAATCTTAACACATATATCTTGTGCTTTTCAAAACATATTCAATGTTTAGAACAAGTTTATATTTTCAAAACTCAAATAACATATACAATGTTCAAATTCAACTCGTGTTTCTGAAACATACTCAACATTCATACTACTTTCATAATCTCAAAACATATACAATGCTTTATAACCCAAAACATATACAATGTTTTTATAGTTCATTAACAAAATAGAATTTTCCACATAACCTCAAATACCCACAAATAGGTCCGGATATTTCTCTTGGTCCTCCAACTCATGTTTCCAAGTCGCTTCTTCAACTCCGTGATGTTTCCACAATACTTTGACCAAGGGAATCGTCTTGCCTCGCAAGACTTGGTCCCGTCGATCCAAGACCCTCACCGGTCTCTCCTCATACGAGGCGTTTTCATCAACTTCTAGATCGGTCCAATCCAACATGTGTGATGGATCCGAAATACAAGGAATTTAAGGACGGAAACAAGATATAAACAACAACAACCAACCATGGAATTCGAGTTCGGAATACAATACATGAAGGGGAAAACCGGGATCGCTATAACCTCCCCCCCTTAAAGAATTTCATCCCCGAAATTTTATACAAGTTACAAAATCATGCTTATCTCAATTATCAATATGATTTCAATACACCACTTACCGACATGATCCACTATCGATCATTCCATCTCTTCTCGAGAGAACCACTTTACAAAATATAGCTCATTATGCCTTATCAACATGCATTCTTTCAAATTTAAACTAATCTCAACACATATATCTTGTGCTTTTCAAAACATATTCAATGTTTAGAACAAGTTTATATTTTCGAAACTCAAATAACATATACAATGTTCAAATTCAACTCCTGTTTCCGAAGCATACTCAACATTCATACTACTTTCATAATCTCAAAACATATACAATGCTTTATAACCCAAAACATATACAATGTTTTTATAGTTCATTAACAAAATAGAATTTTCCACATAACCTCAAATACCCACAAATAGGTCCGGATATTTCTCTCGGTCCTCCAACTCACGTTTCCAAGTCGCTTCTTCAACTCTGTGATGTTTCCGTAATACTTTGACCAAGGGAATCGTCTTGCCTCGCAAGACTTGATCCCGTCTATCCAAGACCCGCACCGGTCTCTCCTCATACAAGGCATTCTCATCTACCTCTAAGTCGGTCTAATCCAATACATACGATGGATCCGGCTCGTACTTCCGAAGCATACTAACATGAAACGCGTCATGTACTCCGGACAGTTGCGGCGACAGTGCTAAACGGTAGGCAACCTCCCCAATCCACTCAAGGATCTCAAAAGGGCCAATAAACTGAGGGGACAACTTCCCACTCTTCCCAAACCTCATCAAACCCCGCTTAGGTGATACCTTCAGAACGACGTGATCACGCACCTCAAATGCCAAAGGCCTCCTCCAACGGTTAGCATAACTCTTTTGGCGACTCTAGGTTGTAACCAACCTCTTACGGATAAGTTCAACTTTCTCCGTCGTTTCTTGCACCAATTCCGGGCCCAAAAGAGGTGCATCACCCACCTCGGCCCAACACACAGGAGATCTACATGGTCGGCCATACAAGGCCTCAAACGATGCCATGCCAATACTCGATTGGAAACTGTTATTGTAGACAAACTCCACTAAGGGTAAGTGTCTCTCCTACGACCACTTAAAGTCAAGGACACAGCCTCGCAGCATATCCTCAAGGATCTGAATAGTGTGATCGAACTGCCTGTCAGTCTGAGGATGGTAAGCTGCGCTAACAGTCAATCTAGTGCCCAAGGCACTCTGCAAACTCTGCCACAACCTAGCAGTAAAACGCGGATCTTTATCTGAGACGATTGACGCTGGGACCCCGTGCAACCTCACTATGTCGCGAATATACAAATCGGCAAGATGATTTACCGAATCTCTCACATGCATAGGAATAAAGTGCGCCGACTGAGTCAACCGGTCAACTACCACCCATATGGCATCATTAACCCGTTGAGTCCTCGGAAGACACACAACAAAATCCATCGTGACGTGCTCCCATTTTCACTCAGCAATAGGCAAGGGTTACAACAAACCCGATGGTCTCTGATGCTCGGCCTTCACTTGCTGACAAGTAAGGCACTTTGACACAAACACCGCCACGTCTTTCTTCATACCTCTCCACCAAAACTGGCGACTCAGATCATGATACATCTTTGTGCCTCCTGGATGCACCGCAAGGCGTGAATGGTGAAACTGTCAGAGTACTTCCTTTCAGCACGACTCCGGCACAAACAAGCGGTCCTGATATCTCACACTCAAGTCAGGATGCACGGTCAAACCCTTCTCTACCTTCCCACTGGAGATCTTCTCCTGGAGGAATTCTACCTCAAGGTCACCCTTCTGTGCCTCCAACACTCGATTCACAAGTGTAGGTTGTGCCACTATAGAAAACAAAGTTGTGGCCTCAACTGACTCGCTCAATTGCAAGTCAAACTCTCCAAGGGCACCCAACATTTCCCATTCTCGGACGGTAATGCAAGCTATATCACTAATGGACTTCCTACTTAGGGCATTTGCCACAACATTGGCCTTTCCTGGATGATAGTGCAACTCGAGGTCATAATCCTCTATAAACTCCATCCACCTTCTCTGCGTCAAATTCAAGTCTTTCTGTGTAAACAGGTACTTTAGACTCTTATGATCCGAGAATACCTCGAATATCTCACCATACAGGTAGTGCCTCCAAATCTTCAAGGCAAAAATCACAGCTGCTAACTCTAGGTCGTATGTAGGATAGTTCCTCTCATGTGTTTTTAACTGACGTGAGCCATAGGCTACTACTTTCCCTTCTTGCATCAGCACACAACCCAAACCCTCTCGTGAGGCATCACAATATACTGCATAACCTGAACCCCTCTCCGGAATAATCGAGCAGTGGTAAGTCTAATTTTAAGCTCTTGGAACGACTTTTCACAAGTCTCACTCCACACAAATTTGACCCATTTCCGCGTCAATCTAGTCAAAGGCGAAGCTAGCCTGGAGAAATCCTTTACAAACCGACGGTAATAACAGGCCAATCCCAGAAAACTGCGGATCTCAAAAACACTCTTAGGCTATGCCCAATCCTGCACTGCCTCTATCTTGGATGAATCAACAGTCACCCCTTTCCCGGATACCACATGGCCTAAGAATTTAACCTCTCTTAGCTAGAACTCACATTTCCCAAACTTAGCATATAGCTTATGGGCTCTAAGCAACTCAAGCAACACTCATAAGTGTTCCTTGTGCTCCTCCCCAGAAGGTGAATAAATCAAAATGTCATCCACAAAAATGACCACAAAGCTGTCTAAGAACTCCCGAAAGATCCGGTTCATCAAGTCCATAAACATAGCCGGTGCATTGGTGAGCCCAAAAGGCATCACCAGAAACTCATAATGGCCATACCGCATACAGAATGTCATCTTCGGGATATCCTCCTCCCTGACCCTCAACTGATGGTAACCCGATCTCAAGTCTATCTTAGAGAAACAACAGGATCCTTTCAACTGATCAAACAAATCATCTGTACAGGGCATAGGGTATTTATTCTTAACTGTAGCCCGGTTGAGTTTTCGGTAATCGATGCAAAGTCTCAAAGCCCCATCTTTCTTTTTAGCAAAGAGGGCCGGTGCTCCCCACGACGAAGTACTAGGGCGGATAAAGCCCTTATCCAGCAACTTTTGGAATTGAATCTTCAACTCATTCAATTCGGTTGGGGCAAAACGATACGGTGCCATGGAAATCGGTGCCGTGCCAGGCACTAAGTCAATAGAGAACTCGATCTCACGATGGGGTGGTAAACTAACAAGATCCTCAGAAAAGACGTCCGAGTACTCACTAACCACTCTGGGCAACTCAGTCTGGGTCTCATCACACTCACTACTCATACAGCTAGCGAGAAGACAACTAAGCTCACTCCGGCCTCGCGGATCATACACTGGTGATAAAACCCTACCAACCCGATCTCCCAAGAAATCAAAATAGTCCCCGTTCAAGGTACATACAGTAACTTTCTGATGGTAGCAATCTATAACAGCCCGGTATGACGATAACCAGTCCATACCCAAAATCACATCAAACCCAGACATATCCATCAACACAAAAGAAAAAACTACAATGCATCAAATTCGATCCTTTTGGGCTAATTTTCTAGAAAACACTTGTAAACTCATAATATGACATGTTTCAAAGATCAATTTGAGAAATCAAAGCCCAAAGGTAGTTCAATTAAACACCATTTGGGGGAAAACTTCAAGAACAGGTGAATGTGTAACATGCATGAATGTAAACAACTCCAAAGCTTCAAATACATGATTAAGTGAGTCAATTTCCTCAAGAACATGATGAATTCATGAACTAAACTCAAGATATGAACATGCATGTAACAATTTCCATGAAAACAACTTCAAAACCTCAATATAAGAGCATGCATGCATGAATTGCAACTCAATTCAACAATTTAAGCCATAATTTGGCTCTTGACTTCAAAATCAACATGGACCATGCAAGAACTAACTTGATTCCACAATTAAAAGGATGAAATCCTTACCTAGGTTCCTCCATTACAAGAATAGAAGTCTAATTTACAATCTCCTCTTCAAGTCTTCTAAATTCAAGCAAGGTTTCTAGTTGAGCTCAAAGTCTCCAACATTCTAGTTCTCTCTCACGTTTATGGTCTTAGAGGAAGTGAAGAATGATGCAAGACTAAGCTTCAAGCATGGATTGCTAAGTGGCCCACAAACATGGCAATTTGGTGAATAAGTCCAACTCTTGTAATTTAGCATTATTTAATCCAATTTAAACATACCAAATCACATTTCAATTAAATATACTATAAAATCACATAAATTCCAATTAGCATAAAACATTAATCAATTTCTGGTCCGGCCGCCGATAAGGCCTTTAATTTGCAGTTTAAAACGTAAAACATGAACAGATCATTTAACAGTCAACAGAGAGAAATGCATTCAACTAACACACTAAATCAATTAGTTCAGAATTTTAGTCAATCAGTCAATTAACATGCTTAATCATAGATTAGCACTAATCAGTGGTGTTATCAGTAAACAGTAGTGAGGGTTGTCACTTACTTGTCCTGGTAGGCATCAACAAAGGCCTCCTAAGTCCCTCCAATGCGCCCCCGCGTATATTTCCACCACTGACCCGTGTCTTCCTTCAGCTGGAAGGACGCCAAGGTCACTCTCAAACCTCCGTCTTCGATGCCGAGCATCTCAAATGTCTTCACCATCTGCTCTAGCCACTTATCAGCCTTGAGTGGCTCCTTGGGATCACCAAAAAACTTATCCCGATTCGACCGAAAGAACTCCCTCTTCAGAAAAGACGGCCCTACATCAGCTACTTGGGTTTGAACTTTCTTTTTAGCCCTGAGAGTGTCCATGGATTCCCTCAATACTCCGGCCATTTCACAGGCTAAGGCGCCCATGGCCTGTTGGCCTACTAGCTTGGCCACATTGGCCTGACCAACTCCCTCATCCTCATGTGCCAGAATTTCATCTGGTATAGGCATCTCACGCCTACCACCACCACGTCCACGTCCTGACATCCTAATAAAGGTAACGATAGACATTAGTACATTTACAAATATGCCAAGGATAACTCACTGACGTCCTAATACGATGGACAACTGTAATTCACTCCACATAAGCACATAATCAGATAAACACAAACGAATTTCCTTCCTAGATAGTGACTGTCCCGCGGCGTTGCTAGATTTCCAATTAGAAACAACAGTGATCAAGTGCCTTTCTAACAGGACTCCCAGAAACCCAAGGATCCAATCAACATCTTAGAAACTAAATCCCATACCCATATAGTCACATAAACATGTTATCACATAAGCACATAACATTCCACTTAAGTCTCTAACAAGCGAGACAAATCCATTGTGGCACTAATCACTTCCCACGAACCCAAAGTATTCAAACCCAGTAAGCTCTGATACGAAGTTGTAACGCTCTCAAAATAAGACATAACTCATTCATTCACAAGATCCATAAAACATAGAAGAAGTATTATATTCCATACATCAAAGTGTTCTTTACAAAAGATGTTACATGCTAGAAACAAAATAAATGCCCCACGCGCTTACATCTTTCCAAGTATTGACTTGGTTACAACAAAATAAGAGTCCTAACTTTATACATAGAAAGCCCTTGGCTTGAATAAACATGTAAAATCAAACCAAAATAACCAAAAGGGAGTCTTCAACTCCAAAACCTCCCAAGCTAAGATCCTGGAGGCAGCATGTCACCTGTACCTGAAAATGGTGTCCCAAATAGGGTGAGCCAAAGCCCAGTAAAGATATGCTAAACCGTATATAAGAATTAACTAAAGCATTAGCATTTGATAAATGTTTAACACTTATAAACCAACTTATATTCTCTCCATAACCAATCAACATTTGCAAACCGCTTCTTTTCATTTATCCAAATCAATCCACTTACATTATCCAATATTATCCAAACAATTTAAAATGAGACTACAACTCATGTATCAACACTTCAATAATCAACAACATTCAACACTTCCATTTTCTTGCCATTTTACGGAACTACGTCCGAGGGAACCGACACCCAAATATATAAAAGGTTTCGAGACTTTCACCCTGAACACTCGGGCCAACTTAATTATCAATGGAGTCCATCCCCTATCTCCTCCTAAACAAATGAAGTACATCCCCTATCTCCTCCCACACAATATACATATACAATGTATTTAAACACATAGTCATATACAATGACCTAACAATTCACATATTAAATGCGTTAATTCCACCGTCACATTCAATGACATAATCTAATTAATTAGTTTCAATTTCCCAAATCATCATGCAGTGTCTACAACAATCAAGACTATCCTTCACCGATAGCCCAAAACAGTTATTTCTAAACAGATAAATAAATCTATCAAACAAGTAATTTATTACATTTTCTATTGGTGAGTGATTTATCGATTCAACTACACCATTCAATCTCATATTTTCCCAATTCTATAATTTCCAAGCCAATTTCATATTTCCCCATATTTCCCCAATATTAGAAAATCCCTCTTTTACAATTTCAACTAAAAACCTAAACTTCACCAAACTTCCCAAATCTTACCATTTATACAAAATGACTAAAATTTATGTTAAAACTCATAATAAAGAGTAGATTATGCCTACCTCAAATGGAGAGACTCAAAGGAGAAGGAAGAGAAACTTGTAGATGCCCCAACTCCCAACTTTTTTGGACCAATAGATAGCCCAAGCCAAGCTCTAACTTTCTTACAAAGAGACTAGGGTAGAAAACCTCTAGAACATGGAGTATTTGTAGAGAGAGAGAGAGAGTGTAGAGAGAGAGGGGTAGCTATATTTAGGGTTTGGAATGAAAAAGATGATGAAAAAGTGATGAGACCAGACACAAAAGAACCTCGCTCGAGCGCAAGAAGCGTCGCTCGAGCGAACAATGCGAAGCTTCAGGCCTGCAACCCAGACGCACGCTCGAGCGCAAGAGGTCTCGCTCGAGCGAAGAAACACAAAACATACTACTCGCTCACTCGAGCGCAAGAAGCGTCGCTCGAGCGAAGAATACCAACCTTCAGGTCCAAAAGAGACGCAGATGCATGCTCGAGTGCACGAGTGCTCGCTCAAGCGAAGAGACACACCAGACTAGTCTCGCTCGAGCAGAAGCTGCGTCTGAAAAGAAACCTAAAGACCCTCAATCCTCGCTCGAGCGTAAGAACTCTCGCTCGAGCGAAGAAGAAAATACCCAGGCCTCGCTCGAGCGCAAAAAGCCTCACTCGAACGAAGAAGCCAAATCCTGGGTAGCAACCATTTGTTCTAACTCGCAACCAACTTGTTTCAAACTCACCCAACACATCCCAAAACTCAAATACAAAGAATCAAAGGATGGAAACGAGATACAGACAACAACATACAACCACGGAACTCGAGTCTGGAATATAGTAAACGATAGGGGAAAATCGGGATCGCTATATCAGCCGCCCTTGTAGTATGTAAACCAAGCACCCTCTTGATTAGTTTAAGAGCAACATTTACTTTACTTTGCTTCCGTTTCGGAACACTTTACCTTCTTATGATTTAAATATAAACAGAGAATCCTTTCGATTTAGGATTAAAAAGCAAAGCTAACTCTATTAACGGTAGGGGGAAAAATTACTTGAATGTCATAATTTCCTATCTTAATCACACATATAACAAACTCAACCATAAATTATACTAAACACCATATTTATTATTACCATAGAAATTAGCTTAATCTATTTTTTAATTTTTAACCCAATTTCTTATTCAATAATATTTTAAATTAAACATATATATATATATATATATATATATTATTACAAAAGAAACCAAAATTAGGGTTAGGGTTTGGTTAGGATTATGGTTTAATTTGAAGAAGAAGATGAAGATAATGGTAAATAAATTTTAAGGGGTGTATTTGTAATTTATCCTAATTCACAACAACCATTAGTTTGATTATGGGTGATTCTACATACACCACTATTTAACCTCTTTACACCCTTCATCTCATTACACTACTAAAAAAAATAAAATTCTCATTACATCCCCAATATATTATCAAAACTAACCCTAAATTAACTATTTCATCTCTTTACACCACTAATTTTGGTAACACGGTACTAAACAATTTACATTATTTCGGTGTTATGCTGTTGGAAAAAATAGATCTCTCCAGCATTTTGTTGCTATACATTTACAGAGTCACTTTCTTCCAAACAATGATTTTTTTAATTTGTGGTGAGCCTATTTCGTAATACAACGCTAATTAATTTGAATTACTCCAGTGTCATGCTATTGAACAAGATTTTTTTTCCCAGCATTATATTGCAGTCCAATTAGATGATAACAAGAAATTAATTTGGGCCACTTGTGAAGTGCATGTTCAATGATACATTGTTGTACAAATGGGATTACTCTAATGTCATGTTGTCAAACTACAATGGGGTTGTCTAGGCCTTCGTTGTTGTACATTGAAAGATTAACTTTTTCCTTGAAGCATTCATAAAAAAATTCATAAATCAAACACGCATCAATAAAATCATACATAAAACGTATCCATAAAATTATTTATAAAAACATGAAGTGTACAAATATCCATAAAGTATCCATAAAATCTGTCATTGTTTGCATCCATCAATCAAACATGTTATCACAATTCGTCTTGGTAATTTGTAGGTAATTTTTTCCCCCTTAATAGAAATAGACATCCATACTTTTTAGAACCTATCAACCTCAATCGTTCCCTCTTGATCTTCCTGTTGTCTTTATAGTAACCGCTTCTTTTACAAGCAAGTGTAAGTCTTAGTTTTCTGCCATTACCTCCCCCATCTGATGTCTTTATAACAATGACAAATTCAGTCTTCTTCCCAACGTTAGAAGTCCATTTAATTAATGCTTCAAGACTACTAAAAAACTAAAGATAATAGATACATTTATACGTCAAATTATTAATAAAACACAATTTAAATTAAAAATAAGAAAAAATCGTATTCATAAAAAAAAACTTAACAAATCTCGCTTGTAATGAATTCATGACTAAAGTCCACTAATATTGCAATACTTGCATTGTTGCAATTAGTATAAGTATAATCCTTCTAGGCAAAAAAATAAAAAAATATAAAAAGATGTAACTGAAAATACATAGCAATGAGAAGCCGAACAAATTAAAAAAATTCGGTTTGGGGTTACTGAAAATGTATCTTTTATTCGGTAGTTGGTTACCAGACTTGTATTTTTTGTTTGACAATGTGATGTCGGACTATTTTATTTTGTTCGATTTCGAACCACCGAACGAAAGTCGAACACTAGTCCAGAAAAACGAAACAAAAACCTACCAAATAAATAAATAAATAAATCACAATTTCACTTTTTTGATGGTTCTTCACCACTGTTTCTTCATCCATTGCTTTATTTGCTGATCAAAATATTATGATTCTCACTTTTTGAAAAGAAATGTGTAAGAGAAAAGAAAAATTAAGAAAGGAAAAAGAGTAGGGATTGAAGGCTAAAAGGTGTAAGGAGATAACAAAATATATTTAATTTTAATGTTTTGTCCTTAAAGGTAATTTCACACATGGATAAAATTGGGAGGGGGGAAACTCATATGGAGAATGTAAAGATGTAAAGTAGTGGTGTAAGTAGAATCGCCCATTTAGATATTAGTCTATTAGAAAAATATTATTCAATAATACAATTTTGTTCAATAAAATGATTAAGAGATTGATAACTATAAAAAGAGTTAAATAACCTGTGAGATTGAGGAGCATCAATTACAAGATATAATTCAAGTGCTCACAATATACAAAGACAGCTCCTTAAAAAATTCGCACACTTTTACTTGGGTTGACATGTAAAATCTATGTATCTTTCTTCTCGAATTCATATATTAGTATATATATAGATGAGAAACGTATGGGAAATAATACATAACAATTATATATATATATATTAATCACTAAATAACTAAAATATAAAAATTGATAATAATTTTGTAACTGAAATGAATAATGGTCATGAACTGACTACATAATGAATTAATTTGTAATATTTAAATATATTTATTTTAATAATAAAATTTGTAAAAACCAAAATATTGAAAGCATTAAATATGAGTTTTATTTTTATTTGTAGCAGCCACTGTTGTGTGGTGATATGGGCTCATTTCGGGGCCCATTTCACTAATCGAAACCGTTCACATTTTAGAGTACATAGAGTAAAATATACCTGCAAAAAATCAACTTGATCAAATATTGTTAACCATTTCATCTAATTGAATTTGTATCTACAAAAATAAATAATAATTGTGATTTAAAGTATAAAATTGAATCCAAATGTGACTGGATGAATGAGTTAACGATATCCAATTAACTTGATTTTTTATAGGTATGTTTTACTCGATATACTTTAAAATATGAACGGTTTGAATAATCGAAACGGATCCAAAAATGGGCTCATATGACCGCACAACAGTAGTTGTTGTGCCCCAACCCATCTCCAAAATGTTATTACATAAAGATACAGCACACATTAATTCATCATAATTGCACAACAAATTACAAAATGAGGTTGGTCACTTGAATTTTGAATTTTGTATCAATTCACCATAATTGATAATGATATCAAAAAACAAAAAAATTGCTAGGATCACTCGTAAAAGTTTAGGTTAAAAACTTTTGTAATGAACATTTAAGTTTTTATTCTTAATATTCCCTCAAAAAATATTATTCTCTTATTTTAAGAAAATTCTCCAAGATTGAAAGGAGGTAGAGGGGAGGAGGGGTGATCAAAATTACATATTGCATAAAAGATACATAATTAGAGTTTAGTTTGTTTGTTTCACTCACTGTCATCATTTGTCACACGTCTCCTCTTGTTATACGTCTAAATATTAAGATTTACGAGAGACATGCGACAAAAGATAAGACAAATAAGAGACAAATAATACGAAACTGTGTGGTTATAAATCACCTAACTTTTCTGTTGCAACCATTGACTCTCACTTTAAATTCATAGAAACATGATTATCACAAGAATTTGAGTAAATAAAAATTTCCCACCAGCAAAAACTTCATATACTTTCATATAAAAAATGCATCATACAATTAGTTCCTTGGGTGGTCCCCACAAAGGACAAAAAAATTCTAGACGAATTCTTGATGCATTTTATTCACTGTAGCCAAAATTTCCTTGCTTCATTGTAAAATCCATCATTTAGGGAATATGCATGATCCATGAGCTGCATCAACATTAAACACAAAGGGTGAATGAGTGAGTAAGATAGAGAGAAATTTGTTTATGGTACGAAATTTTCTATGTCAAAAATTATTATTTTCTTGTCTCAATGCACTCTTAGTTGAATCATTGAGTTTCGAAATTCCCATGTTTCAAGATCAACATTAAACACAAAGAAAGTGAGTGGGCGAATGAGATAGATAGAGAAATTTGTTTATGGTACGAGATTATCTAACTTAAAAATTATTGTTTTCTTGTCTCAATATATTCTCAATTGAACGATTGAGTTTCAAAATTCTCATGTTTCAAGATTTCAGCTACATCATATGATTGAGAATGCATTGAAGATAGAGGAATAAAGATTTTAATAACCAACTTACAAGGATCAGTAAAGACGACGTTGCCAATATGTGACAGGCAGAGAGCACTGGTCTTATAGTAGAGATTAAAGACTACTGATGCATGATCACGCACAGTGTTGGGCAAAAAACATGGACCGCCAGGCTTTATCACACTACAATCAACCCCTGGTTTCGTGCAGAGAAAGTCTATGTTGTTTTGCAACAGAAGATTTGATGCCGAAGGGTTTGTAAAACACCAAGTATCTGACTGCATCATCATCATCATCATATATATAAGATATAATTGGGACCAATTAGTGACAAGAATTTTCATGACCGATCAATGACATTTTTTTGTTATAAAGTGAAAAATTTTAAGCTTACTATATTATTCTAGATAATTTTTCTATTTATATAACATGAGAGGGTAATTTATAAATAAATTGAGCCGAGCTAAGGAAGAGTCTTTGGAAGTTAGACTGCGCACTGGGCCGAAATAATAGCTGGGGTAGCTCGGTTGTAAAACTAGCGAGCTATGGGCCGAGGTGAGTGGGCTTCACCACTCGGACCTTGTTTCTGTTAGTCCGGTCAGAGGCAACCGAGGTATAGGTGGGGCAGGGACCGAACTAGGCATTATGCATAGAAGAGCTGAGCTAAGTTCGCCGTGGGGCTAGTTAGCTCGGTCTTTAGTAACTCATAGCCCAGTTGGAGTATGCCTAACCGAGGTACAGGCACTGAAGGGAAGATCCGAGCTAGGTGAAGCTCGATCAAACCTACCGCTTAAGCATGGTAATATTAGCTCGATCATTTTGTCATACTACCGAGCTAAAACCATTTCACTTCGTTAAAGCAGTGATGGGGGTATTAAAGGATAAGCATTATCTTTCAGGAGTGTGATTCTTAGGAGGACTCTACATTGAGGAGTAAGAGTCCTACTAGGATTGTGCTAGGCAAAAACTATAAAAGCTCACAACAGAACCTGTGTAAAGGTATCACAACTTTGACTCTCGAATACACAGAGCTTTTGTCTATTTGTCCATTTTGCTGACTTAGGCATCGGAGAGGTATCCGGCACACACCCTCCGACTAGCTCACGTTTGTGTTTTTAGGGAGTAAAGCGACGACGTTTCGAGGAGCGCAGACTTGATCAACAGGATTATACGAGAAGATTATTTTGTGCTCGTACAATTGGCGCCGTCTGTGGGAATTCCACAAAGACCAAAGCCTCTTGATCAAGCTTTACTCTCTAGTTAGAAGCAATGGTGCACAATGAAGACTTACCACAATCTGCTATTGATGGGCAAACCCCGGAGGGGGGTAGGAGGCGCCAAGGTTTGCCTTCTATCCCTCCCATGGCGGATTTAGAACCCCAACGACGGAACTCCCGGAGGGACGCAAGGGAGAGACGGGGCACTAGCCCCCGTCACTCTTAAAGTCTTGATAGACAGAGGCAGAGGCTACATCCTCATGTTCTGGAGGATCGCGTAAAAGAGCAGGACGAGTTAATTAGGAAGATGGCGGCAAACATGGAGACAATGAAGCGCTAGATAAAAGAAAGGGGGTGCCAACAAGAGAGGGGCGCAAAGGCAACACGCCCCCTTGCCACTCCGAGGATCGTGATAGGCATACCACACCATCACAAGCAGAAAGTAGGAGCCTTAAAACAGGCGACACTCAATTGAGGACTTCCAGGACTCGTTACTCCAGGTTTGAGAGAACGAGAACTGAGAGGTCGTCTACTGAGGGAAACACCTATCGGCCCTCGCACACGCACCAGACGACATCTAGACACATGGAGTTGCCTAGATCATCTGACTTACGGTCGGTACTCGAGGAGAAGGCCTAACGGAAGGAGGACTCCAGGGCCCGCGACCCCGCAAGATTTCAGCTCTACAGCGATTGGCCCCTAGGACACATGGAAGTGTCGAAATAGGGATGCCCATGCCTCACCTTGCTTACGAACCAGCGGATAAGGTATTAGCAAGGTTGCAAAGCTCGCCGTTCGTTCTAGTGATAGAGAATGCACCACTACCTTCGGGCTTCCACCAACCCAAATTCACCACTTATGAGGGGAAGACAGACCCCTACATGCACTTGAGCCACTTTCGCCAGGTTATGGTAGTATACCGGCAGAATGAGGCTCTGATGTGTATCCTGTTCCCATCTAGCCTTGGCGACCTAGGTCTAACCTGGTTCGAAAGGCTATCAGAAGGCAGCATCGCCTCCTGGGCACAATTGGCGGCGGCGTTCGTGACTAGGTTCAGAATGAACACCAAGACACCGGTGGAGATCTATTAGCTACTCTCCATTGACATGGGTGACAAGGAGACGTTAAGATCCTACAACGGTCGATATTGGAAGACTTTCAACTAGATAGGAGATTGCCCCACAAATCTCGCCATCGCGCAATACAAAAGGGGTTTACCAGTCGGAAACAAATTAAGGGACTCAATCACTATGATGCCACCCCTCACGATGGAGGCACTAATGGAGAGGGTGCGCCAACATATCTGCGTGGAGGAAGATAGCGCCCAGGCTAAAGCAAAATCTGGCTCAACAGTAATGCCAGACAAAAAGACTGCAGCAAAAGTCAACACGGTAAAACAACCAAACAGGAATGGGCGAGGCAGGCGAGCCAACAGGGAGGACCCAAAAAAAAGGAGGTTAAGAGTTCGCACTGCCATCACCACCGTGTTTAATAAACCCATCTACTGAATTCTCAGCGAGATAAAAAATGAACCCTTCGTTCGGCAACCAGCCAAGTTGGGAGTAGCACAATGGAGCTACGATGAGAGGTCCCGCTGCACCTTCCATGACGAGAAGGAGCACTGTAGCACGTCCGGGAGGGACCCCGCTACAGTTCGGACTCGATTTGTGTCATGGTTTTTAATCTGAACCAAAGAGTCCAAATTTGGAAAATCATTTTGAGAAAACAGATTTTTAGAAAAAGAAGTGCCAAACATGGACTGCTTTGCCAGATACAGAGTCGCCACCTAAATATTTTATTTTGGGAAATTTAGGAAACCCTGACTCGGTGCCAAAGGCCACGTGTCCGTCATCACCAAAGTTGCCTCGGCTCGGGAACTTGGGTACGATTGGGGAAGGTCAGCTATGAGCACCCCCTCTCGCCCGATCCGAAGATCGGCCTCTACTAACCATGATATCCGTAGTATAGACCAAATCCCCTAAATTGGAACAAAAACATTTCATGTTTGTTTTGAAAATGGTTTGCTACTCGCAAGTAGGCTAAAATGCAGGTTTTGCCACCCTCAAGTGGGCTTTTAGAAAAGGTGATTTTGCTACTATCTAGTGGGCTTAAAATTCACAGCTTTAATGCATTTTTTCCAATTTAGGTGACTCAACCTCCATCCACAGGCATTCAAGCAGTTATATCACATAAGTATCTAGCCACATGGTAAACATGCTGTTATGATAGCATTCACACGCATGCGATATGCTAAAACATGAAAATACTTACATCGTACTCCATGCCAAAACAATAAACTCGTTAGTAAACGATGCATGATCCAAGTCCATGTTTGAATGTCTAATGCAACACATACAGGATGCAATTAGAGTAGGCTCGGCTAACCTAAACATGGTATGTAAAATGCAATCAGTTGATGCACGTATTCAATTTGGATTTGAAATACAAATGCAGTTAGCATGATGTACCGAGCCCGGTGCATGCAAGACAAATGTATGGATGCACGCATGCATAGCATAAGGTATGCTAATTTAAATATGCCCTAGTCTACCATCATAAGCAGGTAAATAAAAAGGAAGAAAGAAGTGGGGATTGGAAGACATGCACACACTCACCCACACTTATTACAAATTTACCCTCGCTTGGAGGGATCGAAAGAATAATACAGTTCGAATAATGAATTAACTACTTAGCTAATTAATTATTACAAATTACCTAATTAGTTAACAAATTAACTAAGCTAGGAAAAACAGTAAACCGCCTCGGGAGGAGAGCTCGATGCAATGCATGCTCGGTCTTGCTCGGGAATTCACTGCCATGCGCAATTTACCTCTGTTTTCCCTACTCTACTCCTCTGAAGACTGTCAAAGTCTCAGAGTTGCTTCCCTGGACATTGGGAGACACCACCGGCTGAATAGAATGGTCACCGGCAGTGGTCTGTGGTCATCGGCATCGGCTTCCAGTTTATTGCCGGTCGGCACTCTATGAAGTCGATCGGCATAGAATGCCTGCAAAACCTGTTTGACAGCAGCAGAGGATAGGACTTTGCATGGCAATACAATTCAAGCCATATATGCACCAATCATGTTCCTTATCATGTGAGTGAGTCAAAGGGACATGCTCCTTGGTTCTCGGACCACCAATCGCGCATTTCCATGCGTGATGGCCCAAGGGACCAAGTGTGCACATTTTGATGTCAAATGCAATGCAAACCAAAAAACCAGAGCCCAATTCCTATCACTAGATCAAGGAACAAGACATGCGTGCTAGATACAATGCAACCTAGGCATGCAAGCTAAGGATGCAATATGGGAATGCAAGATGTGCATGCAAGCATACAAACAACATGCAAGGTAAGCATGCAAGCAAGCAAATGATGGACTTAAACATGATTTGGGCAGCTCTAATTAGGCCCAAAACAGTGACCAAAGCCAAGGAAATGAGGCCCAAAACACACGCACACATGTATGCAAATATGGTCCAATTCCTAAGGCCCACCAAAGAAGCATTGAACTACACTTAGTGCAACCACACATGGCATGAATTAAATGACTAAAAACAGAATTTTAGCATATTAAAACAAGGCCTAAAGATCACTTAGATGGCATCCAAATGTCCTAAATTCAAAGGCATGCACAAATACCAGAACATGGAGCATGCTACACAAGCTTCCAAAGCTTCAAAGAGGCATCCAAGGCAAACATACAAGCATGTTAAAGGGACTGAAATAACATGGCGAATGATCCCAAATCACTAGATTAAGACAAGGATGCATGCTACACATTCACACACTTAAGGCCAACAAACCAAAAATGCAAAGGGGCTATATAATGCATGCCATGGCCGACCTAAACAACTATGAACAGACCTCAAGCATGGTAAAATAAGCACAAAAGCTTCACAAAGCTAGACCTAAAACATGCTAGAACAAAGGCTCACAACCTAAGGCATGTTAAGGCCTAAACATGGCATTACAAGGTAGGTATGCTAAGCATGCATGGTGTACCAAAACCAATTAAAAACAGAAGCATATTATGACATAATAAGCACAAAAAACAACCAAGGCATGGTCAACAAGAAGCTTAGCTAGGTGCTCCCTCAAGAGGCCAAAAATGGTCCATTTCAAGGACAACAAGGAGAGGGGGTGGCCCTCTCCTTCTTGGGACCTCAAGACACCATCCTCACCTCTGAAATCCCTCAAGATTTCAGTGGTGAGGAGGCCCAAACACCAAAGTCTCGGAGCTTACACAAAATAGCACAAAATGAAGCCTTACAAGGCTTAAGAGGGGTCAAACAACCTCAAACAACAAAACACTCTAAACAAACTATTTAGAGGGCCTAAAAATAGAAATTTTTTGTATTATACAGTAAGCTCAAAAACAGTTCTAAGATAGGCAAAAAAAAGGATGCAAAAATGGGGTAAAAAGGGACTAGTTTCTTACCCTTGAAGACCCCTTTCACAAATGGAGCTCCAGCAGCTCCTTAAGCTCTAAACCAACTCCAAAACTTTGAAAAGAATCCCGTAGAACCTCAATAGTCAAGAGAAGGTGTAATGGTAGGTGTTTGTGTGCAATACTAAGAACAAATGCACCTAGAACACTCAAGGGAGAAAAAGAGAGATAGAATAGCTACAACTATACTAACCCTAGAACCAGAGCTCTCCTTTGTATTTTTTGTCTCTAAAATGTCTAACCTAGAGCCAAGAGAGGAGGGCTTCTCTTATAGAGGAGCCAATCTTGTAAAGCTTACAAGGTAAGCTAACAAAGAGTCCATCCCTCCATACACGTGTATGGAGGGGAACAAAATGCCATACAGCTGTATTAAAATATCTGCAAAAGCAGATGAACAGTAGTTGGCTGCTCAAAATTGCCATTTTGTCAAAATTGAGTGCCGACCGGCAACAAATAATGCCGACTGGCAATATACATTGCCGATGGCACCAAAACACCAGCCGGTGGCCTCTGGCCATGGCCGGTGATGTATGGGGATGCCTCACAAGGCATTCCCTGCCCCTCCAAGGCAAAACACAAGTGTTTGGTGCAAAACCAGACACTAAACAGTCGAGTTCAGAGATCCTGAGGCAAGGCGCGGAGCCGAAACCTCCGGGAACTCCAAACGAACACAAACATGGATAATCACCAGGTGTTCAAACGGTGACGTCCAAGTCTTGAGGACGGTCAAAAATGGGGTGTCTACAAGCACCTAACTGAAAATTGCACACCCCTAAGACAACATCTGGAAGAATTAGTAGTTGCTGGTCACCTAGACCAGTATATTGAAGGGGGAACACAGCCAGCCCCCCAGGACCTCAGCGAGCCAAACGGGATGCCGGTGGACGGACCACCCCAAGGCGTAATCAATGTTATTCATGGGATCATTGAACTTGAGCGGGTATGTGAACTCAGGGGGATGATAAAGAATGCAGAGCACCTGAAGGAGGTACTAAGTGCACAGCCCGCCATCAAAAAAGGCAAAACAAAGACCACAAATGTCATATCTTTTTTAGACAAAGATTTAGCAAGGATATATTGCCCTCACAATGATGCACTGGTTATCACTCTACGCGTCAAAAATTTCGACATCAAGCGGATTTTGATTAACCAAGGAAGCTCATGTAAGATAATGTATTACAAAACCTTCAAACAACTAAAACTGGAGGACAAAGACCTGGCACCGGCAACATCACCCCTAATTCGATTCAACTCAATGCTAGAGTGGCCGGTGGGTAAGATAATCCTCCCAGTCAAGGTAGGAACCATGACGAAACAAGTGGAATTCTGGGTATTGAAAGTCCCTTCCACTTACAACATAATCTTAGGAAGAACATGGTTACACGCCATGCGATCAGTAGCGTCAACCTACTATCAAGCATTACGGTTCCCCAACGAAGCCGAAGTAATTGAAGAGGTCTTGGGAGACCAGATTATGTCAAAACAGTGCTTTGTCATAGTAAATGGTAGCAGGGCTGCAAAAGGGTATGTACAGATGGTAGAAGAGCCAGAGAGCAATGAACTGTTTGCGGATGTTGGTAAGGCAGCCAAACAGAAGGCAGTAGAAGACTTGGTAGAGGTAAGGATTGATGAAAAAAACCCAGAAAAGTTCTTTTTGCTCGGCTCGTCTTTGTCCAGTACTGAGAGAATAGAGGTCATGGAATTCTTAACCTCTAACGTCGAAGTGTTTGCCTGAACATCATACGACATGCCTGGCATTGACCCAAATTTCATCTGTCACCAACTTAATGCCCACCCAACTGCCAGACCAATTATACAGCGCACTCGCAGATCGGCACTCCACCATGCAGAGATGGTGGTGGAGGAAGTGGGAAACTTGCTGGAAGCAGGAGCCATCAGACAAGTGCATTATCCCAGGTGGATTTCTAACACTGTGGTAATACCAAATAAGAATGGCAAGTGGCACGTTTGTGTGGACTACAAAACAGTCAACAAGGCATGCTCAAAGGATAGTTTTCCCCTACCACGGATAGACCAACTATTGGACCTGACGGTAGGACATAACCGACTTAGCTTTCTTGATGCGTACAGAGGTTACCATCAGATTGCTATGTATGAACCAGACCAGGAGGTCACATCTTTTACAACGCTCAGAGGATTGTATTGTTACAAGGTCATGCCCTTTGGCCTAAAAAATGCAGGGGCCGCATTCCAACGGATGGTCACCAAAATGTTTGAAACATTGTTAGGCAAAACAATGGAAGCTTACATAGATAACATGGTGGTCAAAATCAAGGATGAGAAAGACCATCTCAGGGACCTAGATGAAATGTTCCAAATCCTAAAGAAGAATAAGTTGCGTCTAAATGCATCTAAGTGTACGTTCGGCGTAGGATCGGGCAAATTCCTAGGCTTCCTGGTATAGAAGCAGACTCCTCTCAAACAAAGCAATCCAGGATCTAGAGAGGCCCAACACAGTAAAAGAGGTGCAACATCTCACTGGCCTAGCTGCCGTACTTAATCGGTTCATAAGTCGGTCATCAGACAGATGTCGACCATTCTTCCAAGCGTTGAAGGCCAAATTTGAGTGGGATGAAGAATGCGATCGCGCCCTAGAGAACCTGAAAGACTACATGACTTCTCCTCCATTGCTTGTAACCCTAGTACCTGGAGAAAAACTCTTTTTGTACTTAGTAGTTCCATAACATGCAGTCAGCGCAGTGTTGGTCAGAGCGGAAGGAATCCAACACCTGCCTATCTTTTATGTTAGCAAGACCTTGGTGGGGACAGAAACTAGGTACCTGCCATTGGAAAAGCTGGCCTTAGCTTTGATGATGGCCTCAAGGAAGTTATCACATTACTTCCACGCCTACACCATAATCGTCCTGATAGCTTTTCCCTTAAAAGCTTTGTTTGAGAGGGCGGACTTTTCTAGACGAATCTTGAAATGGGCGGTGGAATTGGGATAATTTGACACCAAGTTCCAACCCAGAACCGCAATAAAAGCCCAAGCTCTGGCAGACTTTGCGACTGAGTTCACACCAGGAAGCCATCACATCTGCCCAGTTGACTTAACTGATACAACTGAAAAGGGGATGAAAAGTGCCGCAGGAATTGCGCAGGCCCCAAAACAAGATGCCCAGCCACATCCCAAGGCATACCGGATTGAAGAGAGGGAGAAAGAGGCAAACCGTGCTGTACCCGACAAAAACTCATCAACAAGTAAAAACTTGGTACAATCATATAGTGAAGAGCAAACCCCAACAGTGGGCATGGACTTGGAAGAAAACATCAGCAACACTCATGACCCCAAGACATCATCCGACCCCTCCATTTGCTGGAAGCTATTCGCTGGAGAGATGTGGAAGCTCTTCGTGGATGGAATATCCAATAGGCACGGTGCAGGACTTAGCATAGTCCTCATCTCACCAGATGGCCTGATAATGGAACAAGCAATCAACCTTGGCTTCCTAGCATCAAACAATGAGGCAGAGTACGAAGCACTTTTAGCAGGCCTAAAATCAGCACTCTTCGTGAAGGCCACTGAGCTAATGGTTTACAGTGACTCCCAACTGGTAGTAAACTAGATTTTAGGCGACTACAAGGCAAAAGATGAAAGGATGGCTACGTACCAAGAGTTAGTCAGAAAGGAGATCATGAAGTTCGAAGTAGTGCGAATAGAGTAGATCGGCCGAGATGAAAACAACAGAGTAGACGAATTGGCAGGTTTTGCCTCCATGGCAGACACATCTATCCCACATCCATTACTGATCGACTTCTTACCCAGACCAAGTATTGAAGAACCCGAAGTAATAAAGGTATGTCGTGCCGAACTAGGCCCTTCATGGATGGATCCCATTATTGTATTCTTAAAAGACGACATCTTACCTGAAGAGAAGAAAGAGGCCAACAAAACAAGAACAAAGTCACAGCGATTTTGGCTCTCTTCATTATTGGCGTTATACAAAAAGTCCTTCACAGGACCTTACTTGAAATGTGTCCATCCTAACAAAGTCGAGGCATTTTTATTTGAAATACACGAAGGCGCATGCGAAAGCCACCAATGGGGAAGATCATTGGCTTACAGATCAATCTCACAAGAATATTGGTGGCCATACATGCAGGCAGATTCTAAGAAGTATGTCAAGAGATGCGAGAAATGTCAGAAGTTCGCACACCAGATACACCAACCAGCCAGAGAGCTTCGACCATTAACTAGCCCATGGCCCTTCGCAATGTGGGGCTTGGACATAGTGGGACCACTTCCAACAGCACCAGGCAACATAAAGTTCTTTCTCGCAGCAATAGACTACTTCACAAAGTGGGTGGAAGCCGAAGCACTTGCATCAATAAAGGAGAAAGATGTTAAGAAATTCTTCTGGTAGAATATCATTACTCGATTCGGCATACCCAAGGCCCTAATATCTGACAATGGCACTAAGTTCGACGGCAAAATATTCAGAGGCTTTTGCGAGGAATACAAGATAGAATTCTACAGCTCCACTCCAGCATACCCTTAAGCGAATGGCCAGGCAGAAGCATCAAACAAAGTCGTCTTAGATGGTTTGAAGAAAAGGCTGGAGAAAGCAAAGGGAAAGTGCGCTGAGGAGCTTCTTCATGTTCTATGGGCTTATCGTACCACACCTCAGTGGTCAACTAGAAAAACACCTTTTTCGTTGGCCTATGGCATGGAGGCTGTAATCCCACTGGAAGTAGGCCTCCCCACTATTAGAAGTGAAAATTTTGACCTAGACTTGAATAAAGAAGCCATAGCCTTGGAACTCGACCTTGCAGAAGAGAGAAGGGAAATAGCTCTAGTTCACATTGCCTCATACCAGCAGGAGTTATCCCGAAAATATAACAAAACAGTGCATCCGAGGCAATTCAAAATTGGGGATTGGGTATTACGCAAAGTAGTGGGCAACACTCTGGTACCAAGAGACGGCAAACTAGGGCTTAACTAGGAAGGACCTCATAAAGTGGTCGATTTAGTAGGAAAATGGGTATATCACTTGGAAGATGGAGACAGCAAGGTTATTCCCAGGCCATGGAATACTGCCAAGCTCAAATTATTTTATTTTTAGCTTTTTCTTAGAATATTTGTAATTTTTTTCCCTTTCTTTGTTAAATAAAACAAGTAGTTTTTAGCATAAATCTTTCTACTATAAAAGTTGTTCTCAATCATTGCCAGTGAGGGGCAATCAGAAAGTTTGGCAGAAATAACCAAACATCGAGCTCTCTTCAACCAAGATAAGGATCTAGGCTAAAAAGGTTGGCAGGAATAACCAACATTTAGCACTCTTCGGCCGAGATCAGGATCTAGGCTGAAGAAGGTTGGCAGGAATAACCAACTTTTAGCTTTTTTCAGTCGAGATAAGGATCTAGGCTGAAGAAGGTTGGCTGGAATAACAAACATTTAGCCCTCTTTAGCCGATATAAGGATCTAGGCTGAAGAGGTTGGCAGGAATAACCAACATTTATCTCTCTTCAGCCAAGATAAGGATCTAGGCTGAAGAAAGTTGGCAGGTATGACAAACATATAGTAAACATAGTACAAATCTCTTGAACCTCGACAAAGAAATGTTAAGACAATTATAAGCAAGAGTAACCGAACAGACAGTCCAAGAAAATGCACATTTCATTTCAAAGTGTTCATTACATGGAGGGGCTTAGGCTCGGTTACAAATTCTTTCAAAAAGTAAACATCAAAATAAGAATACAAGGCATGTGACAACTATGCTAGTTACTCAAGCATGCAAGTATGCAAAGCATGCAACATGTTAGGTAATTCCAACTAAGAGAAATGCATGCCAAATGCAAAGTCACTTAGACATGCCATAACACGTGATAGGCCAAGCATGCAATCAACACACAAGGTAAGCATGTCACAACATGCAAGAATGGACTTAGACTAATTTAGGCAGCCCTCAAACTAACCTAAAGAAGTGGCCAAAATGCTATAGAATGAGGGGCAAGTACACATACAAACATGCATGCAAATGGACCAACACTTAAGCATCGAAGAGACAACTTTTAAGCACACTTAAAAGAAGATAAACATGGACATATGGCATACATACCATGCTCTGAAAATCATGTTAAGGATGGTGCCAAACCAACTAAACAAAGCAATCAAAACATGCAACAATGATCCAAGACTTAAGGCAAGCCAAAGGAGAGGTAAACCAAGGCTAGGTCAACCAAGCCTCACAAGGCCAAAGGGACTTAAAGTAGGTCTAATGCAGACCTAAACAAAGCCAAGGATGTACTTAGATGGCATCTAAGTGGTCTAAAAATGTAAGCATACTCCAAGGCTTTAACCAAGGGGCATAAGGCAACAACCTTTAAACGTATTGAAGGGGGATCAAATGCAAGCACATGGGCACATCATGAGGTCTGAAATAACATGTCAAGTGGTTTCAAACCACCGAAACAAAGCAAGGATGGCATGCTAGAAGGGCCAAAGCTTAAGGCATACAAGAGAGTTTGCATGGTAGCTATACAAAGCAAAGCATGGATGACTCAAATGACCAAAAAACACTTGAGGCCAACAAGCCAAAATGCAAAGGGACTATGCAATACATGCTAAAATCAATCCAAACAACTAAGGACAGACCTTAATCATGGCAAAATAAACATGAAAGCTTCACAAAGCCAAGCCTAAAACATGCTAGAACAATGGTTTACGACCTAGGGCATGTTGAGGCAACAAAATGGCATTACAAGGCATGTATGCTAAGCAAGCATGGTGTACCAAAACCAACTTAAAACAATGCTATTTCATGGAAAAATAAGCATAAATAACAGCTAAGGCATGGTCAACAAGAGCCTAAGCTAGGTGCTCCCTCAAGAGGCAAAAATGGTTCTTTTCAAGGACAACAAGGAGAGGGGGTGGCCCTCTCCTTCCTAGGACCTCAAGGCACCATCCTCACCACTGAAATCCCTCAAGATTTCAGTGGTGAGGAGGCCCAAACACTAAGGTCTCGGAGCTCACCCAAAATGGCACAAAATGGAGCCTTACAAGGCGTAAGAGGGGTCAAACAACCCCAAAGCTTGAAACAACCTTAAACGACTATTTAGAGGGCCTAAAAGCTGAACTTTTTTATGTTATACACAAAGCTTAAATATAGATGCAAGATAGGTAAAAGTAGTGTGCAAAAATGGGGGATAAAAGGGAAAAGTGATTACCCTTGTAGACCTTCTTCAACAATGGAGCTCCAGCAGCTTCTTGTGGTTGAAATAAGCTCCAAGAACTCCAAGAACACTCCTTTGGCCCTCAATAACCAAGAAAAGGTGTAATGGTGGGTGTTTGTGTGCAAAAGTAGGACCAAACACACACTAAAGAGAGGGAAATATAGAGATGGAATAGATACAAATTCCTAACCCTAATATCAAAGCTCTCTAAAAATGTTGTCTAACCCTAATGCCAAGGGAGGAGCCCTCTTCTTATAGGCAACTCCCTCTTGTAAGGCTTCCAAAACAAGCCATCCAAGAGGGAAATCCCTCCATACACGTGTATGGAGGGGAACAGAGTGGGTGCCAGCTATCACAGCTGGCACAAAATATCTACTAAAAGTAGATGAACAGTGGTCGGCCATCCAAAATTGCCACTTTGACAAAATAAATGGCCGACCGGCAACAAATAGTGCCGACCGGCAATATATATTGCCAATGGCATAGAATCACTGGCCGGTGGACTCAAGCCATGGCCAGTGATGTGTGGGGATGCCTCATAAGGCATTCTCTGCCCCTCCAAGGCAAAACACAAGTGTTTGGTGCAAAACCAGACACAACACGGTCGAGTCGAGAGATCTTGAGGCAAGGTGGGCAACCGAGACCTCCGGGAACTCAAGACGAACACAAACAAGGGTAATCACCAAGTGTTCCAATGGTGATGTCCAAGTCTTGAGGACGGTCAAAAATGGGGTGTCTACAGTTGCCCTCTTTGACAGAACTCAAAAGTCATAAGAATGACGGGTGTGAGTGTCAAAGCCTGGAGACGACCCATTTTTGACAAGGCCGAAGACTCAGTACAAACAAATGCAAGACAATCAAGATATGCGCCCGAAGGCGCGGGGCAAAGATGCAAGACAATGCAACTAGAGCCGGACATAAACTTATGATCATGCAAAGAAAGCTGTAATGAAGCACACATGCGACAGTTTCAAGCTAGCATATACCAATGCAAACTACATTACAAAATGCAATAAAGGATGTAAGAAAGATATTATGCAATTCTCGATACGTATCTCACTCGGAGGATACATATACCTTGTGCGGTTGTCCTGGTTTGCACTAGCTCAAATGAAACCGTACATACCAATATCGTGCCTGAAAAGAAAAGCAAACTTAACAGGTAATAATATTTTGTTACAACTATGCATGACAATGCAAAAATGAATGCAAAAATGATATGCAATATATACAAATACTATGTATAAGAACAAATGAAATGAAAGTGCAATGCAATTGAATCATGATTCCAATATGAGCGGTTTTCGAAACCACACCTATGTCAAATAGATTGATGGACGGTAACAAGTTCCGTCTACCATAGAACGGTCAATTGAAACTATGAGTAAATTTGTAAGAACGGACACACAAGAACAAGTCATTGGGGGAATGACAAAGGTGGGGAAACAACCGCTGGGGAAAGGACAATGATCCTAATGCTTGGAAATGCAACAATTATACAACTACAATGTAATATATAATGAAAATGCTGGTGAAATGCAATGGATATTGGCAACGCGGGCCAAACCAAAATCTTGCCTATGACAAAGCAATGTACCATACAAGCCACGTCTTCACTAGAACGGTCCAACTGAATCTATCTTGACCACGAGAAGTATGGGGCACAATACGCCAGACCAAGCTCAACATGGAAAGGCGGCAAAGCCATAAATGTGTAAGGTGATCGGCAATGAATGCATGCAAATAACACTACAATGTGCATGGGAATGGAAAAGATACGATGGATAAGGCACGCAGGCCAAACCAAAATTTTTCTCAGTGAAGGGCAATGTAACAGCGTCAAGCCGCGTCTAACATAGAACGGTCTACTGAACTATGTTTCGACGTGAAAAGTATGGGCACATACCAGACCAAGCTCAATTATGGAAAGGCGCGAGCCATAGATGGAAGGTGATACAATGAATGCATGCAAGCTACAATGCAATATGCACTGTATTACAATGATGCATGACAATGCAACTATTTACGATGGTGCATGACAATGCAACTATTTACGATGATGCATGACAATGCAATTATATTTTTTGTTTTGTTTTTGAAATGCAAATGCATGATGATGCATGATTTCGAAGTGCGCGACAACGCGCGGCTTTTAAGATGCACGTGAACTTGAATATGCGACGACGCGAGTCGCTTGGAATATATGTATAATGCAACTTATCAAAAAGTCGTTCGGGCACGACAAACGCCGAAGGACTTGCACCTTCAGAGGATTTAGGGTCTCCTAGACCGTAAAAATTCTCGATATGCCTCATTCGGAGTATACCATACCTGTTCGGTTCGTCGGGTTGCACCAGCCTTAAATGAACCGTACATACAATATCGTGCCTGCAAAGAAAACAACTTAACAGGTACGATGGTATTAACAACATGCATATTAATGTACTTAGAAATACGTGACAACGCAAAGCAAGTGGGAAGCATAACAATGCCGTGAAGGCACAGACATGTAAGTGGAGCACGCGGTCTACGCAGGCAACAAAATTGATCATAAGCATGCGGTCTATGCAAGTAATGAAATTGGTTTCAAACGTGTGGTCTATGCACGTAGAACATGCGGTTTACGCAAGTAATGGATTTGAACACAAGAATGCGGTCCACGCAAGCAGAACATGCTGTCTACGCAAGTAATGAAATTGATTACAAACATGCGGTCTACGCAAGTAGTGAAATTGATTACAAACATGCGGTCTACGCAAGCAACGTAATTAATTACAAACATGCGGTCTACGCAAGCAAAACATGCGGTCTACGCAAACAAAACATGCGGTCTACGCAAGCAAAACATGCGGTCTACGCAAGCAATGAAATTGATTACAATCATGCGGTCTACGCAAGCAACGTAATTAATTATAAACATGTAGTCTACGCAAGCAAAACATGCGGTCTACGCAAGCAAAACATGCGGTCTACGCAAGTAATGAAATTGATTACAAACATGCGGTCTACGCAAGCAGTGAAATTGAATGCATGCAAAATGCAATAAGATACGTAGAATAGCGCGATACGTTAGACAACGCGAGTGCACAAGACAGTGCGATTGACATGTGATGCACATGGGGCAACTTTTGAGTTTTGTAAAAACCAAAAGGATATGGAAAGGATACACCTTGCATGAATTCGAGTGCCACGCACAGAAGACCCGATCCGAGGTCAAAACGGAGGCCGGTTGAGCGTCGGAAATGCACTGTTTTACACTGTTTTGAGCACTAAAGGCCCTGGACCCCACACATAACTCAAAAAATGGTGTAGGAGGCTCCAAAACCACTGTAGGAGACCACCGGATGTCCATCGGCCATCAAAATGAATCACCGGCTGTCCATCGGCCATCATACAGTTTCCATCGACAAACTATTTTGCCGACCGGCAAAGAGTGTGGCCGACCGGCAAAAAGTCCTTGTATCGGGGCAGCTCAGTCTTTTGGCCACGGGTCTTTTAAAATAGTGCTTCTAGCCCAATTTTCTTCACTTCCCCTTGCTCGAAATCTCCTCCTCTCTCTCTCTAAGAAATTTTCCAAGCCTTATTTTCTTATTTTTCTTGGTTTTTGGCTCCGTTTCGTCGTTCGATTCGCATTCACCCTTGCGTTTCGAACGTTTTGGACCGATTGAAATTTCATTTCGGTGTTGTTTTTTCGATTTCCACCACTCAAGGCTTGTTTCCCTCGAGTTTTTCTTGATATCTGTGCCTTTTCCGCACTTCGGCTATTCCGGCCTTTTCCGGCCCTCCTCGGGGTTGACTTTTTGTTGACTCTTCACATTCTCGCCCGATTTTTTCTTCTTTCGATCATTTTCGCATTCTTTTCGAGATGGCGGATGATCTTCCATAGGGCGGGGCCCCTCCAGAGCTCGAGATGGATCCTGAGGCCGACCCCTTGCCACTTCATATCCGGCCGTTCGATCCGGAGACCTACAGGCCTGCGGTTCATGTGATGCTCCCCGATGGACTACGCCAGTTTCGGAGCTTCGAGAGGAGCGTGGCAACCGAACTTCTCCTACGTGAGCCTACTTCCTATCTGTCCTTCAGCGCTTCCGAGGTAACATTCTTTCTTCTGTTTTATTATTTTCCGCAATATAGAACATAACTGCCATTAGTTGATTCTGTTCTCTAACTGCTTAGCCCGGATACACCGATACACTGTACACTGTAGTTGATTGCAAACAAACTTACAACCGATATCTGTTTGAAACTTACACGTGCACACACATTGCACTGCACTGACTCTGAATCACCCAAACACACGGCGTACAATGTATTTTACTGCATACACATGGGTACCCGGTATCTGCTTGAGTCTGAAAACATGCACACATGCTGCATTTGCCCTGAACCACTCAAACACGGTGACACATTGTATTTTACTGCATACACATTGGTACCCGGTATCTACTTGAGTCTGAAAACATGCACACATGCTGTATTTGCCCTGAACCACTCAAACACGTTGACACATCACACGTTATAGTTCACTGTAAGTACACCGGCACCCGATGTCTGTTCGAATTTGAAAACATGCGCACGTGCTGTATACCTGTATGCTTCTTAAAACTGCGTTTTGAATATTGCCTCGCAATTGTTGTTTTTGATTACAGGGGGATTCCCATACCATCCGCGGGTATGGGAACGTCGTTGCTCGGGACTGGTACATAGAGCTGCCAGACGCGGTTCGTCATATCGTCGACGAGGCTGGTTTCGGCATCTTCTGCAGGGGGCTCTCCCGGCTTACGACCTGCAGGCCCTTGCTTCCCGCTTTAGTGGAGAGGTGGTGGGATACCACCAACTCCATCCATTTCTCCGCTGCGGGGGACATGACGATGACCCCTTATGATTTCTCGATGCTCACTGGCATCGGGGTAGGGGTGATCCGATCCCCTTCGACACCGTTATGGGTGAGTGGGACGTCGCCCAGCTGTACCTACTCGGCACTCAGTCTCCCCTCGCTCGAGCAGGGTTTGTCAAGTACTCTTGGTTCGAGAGCCATTTCCGGATTCAGCCAGCCTTGGCGGAGGAGGCGCAGATGACCCCAGATGAGGTGGATCAGTATGCGCGGGGCTTCATCATGTTCCTCTTTGGGACGACTCTTTTCGCCGACCGGGCGAACACCGTGCCTCTATGTCTATTAAGCGCACTGGTGGATGTCAGGCGGATCCGTCGCTATGACTGGGGTGGCGCAGGCTTGGCCACATTGTATGGTTATATGAGCTCTTCTTCCCGCCTCAGCGGACAGCTTCTCGGCGGCTACTGGCGAGCTTGGGAGGTACATCTTCTTCCCCTTTTACATTTATGCTTCACGTTTTCTGTATTTTGTACACTGCACACACCACAGTCTGCCTCTCACTGACTATATACTGCACACGCGGCACACATATACTCTGCTTTACTTTGACTGTATACTGCACACACTGTATACTCTGTACAATACACTGCACAACACACGGCTCTGCCATTTCTGCTTTATTCTGTATTTTTCTTTATCTGATAGTCATACTTATATTTGTTCTGCAGTTATGGGTGTATGTCTACTTTCCCAGGATTACCCCAATACCTGATGTGGAGACCTCACTCGGCATCCCCTTTTCTCATCGCTTTGATGTGCGATGCGTGCGGAGACCACGGGAGTCTTTTATTTTCATCCGCCACTACTTCGACACCATCACTGCCACGAAGGTATGTTCAACTCTAGAATTTGCTTTGGCTTCGCTTAGCATTGTATGTTTGATAACAGATAAATAACAAACTGCGTATTTACCCGCAGATCACCTGGCAGCCCTGGGCTCCGTTGCCGGCTGTGGTGAGGGATCACTATGAGGGAGCAGGGGAGACTGCCCGTTGTCAGATTCTGTTGGAGGGCCCAGTCTGTCGGGCTTGGTACCTGGGCGAGCGTTTCTTGCGTCAGACCCTGGGTTTACCGGAGCAGATAGTTCCGGGTCCGCCTCCTACACATATGAGGGATACTGAGAGGTTCGCCGCCCAGGAGATGGGGGACTACACCGTCGGCTGGAGTGCAGAGCATCACAGAGGCGAGGGCGACTACGCAGAGTACGTCCGGACCTTCATTATACGACCCTTGAGCGGTGGTCGCCGAGCTGAGAGGGAGAGGCCAGCAGCGCTGGCAGCTGGAGCAGGAGCTAGGGCAGGGACGTCGAGGATGGCTCGTGTTCGTGGCAGGAGTGGACCTCGGAGGGGTTAGGGGGTTAGCTGGCCAGCGCTACCCACGGTACTGACATGCCGAGGGCAAGGTGGGGGGACGTACCAGATTCCCTTTGCTCCTCCTCTGGCTGACCATGAGTTGGTCGGGTTCTATGATTTACCACCTCCGGTATGTACTACTTCCTCTTTCGTCTTGCATTGTCATTTTATCTTAGTTTATCTTGATATTCCGCAGAATACTGATGCCTTTGATACTTTTGCAGGCGTCCTCCGAGTACACCCGACAGTCCCTGGAGTTGAATGCCTCCATGATGGGGATGCTACAGCGGACCTTTGACCTCCTGGCCCTCTATAGTATTCCGGTATGTCCTCTTGACGACGGCCTCAAACCATACTCATAAGCTGCTTCACATAATCTGGTGCACAACACAACACTTGATAAGCTGCTCACGTCATCTGATACACTGTACTCATATACTGCATTCTGCACTGATAAACTGCTCACGGCATTTGCACACTATACTCATACACTGTATTCTACACTGATAAACTGCTCACGACATTCACACACTGTACTCATACACTGCTTTCTGCACTGATAAACTGCTCACGGCATTCACACACTGTACTCATGCACTGCTTTCTGCACTAATAAACTGCTCACGGCATTCTGATGTATTTGCCTTTTGTGCTTTTCAGCCCCTTTTCCAGATTCCTCCGGTGGGTGGCGCTTCGGCTGGGCCCTCTATTCTTGCTTGAGGAGGGTGTGGAGACGCTGTACGTCCTCGTACCAGGGCGGGGCGTGTTCATGTCAGGAGTAGCTCTTGGGCGCCGACCCCTGATGATGACGATGATGATGATGATGAGTCCGAGGCAGAGGCAGAGGTCGAGTCATCTGAGGAGGCTAGAGACGACTCAGACTCAGGCTCAGATGGCGATACTGATGACGATGCTCCTGGACCTTTGTCCAGAAAGAGGGTGAGGACAGATCCCCGGGCCCGAGACTACTGATGATGATCCAGATTGTTGCTTTTCTTCTTTTTTTTTTGTACTCTTTTTTCTTTTCCTTCCTTCTTTTTGTTGGTAGTTAGATTACCTTGTACTGCCGTAGGCAGATTTTTATTTTCAAAGCTATGTACTTGAAAAGGATAATGAAATGAACAATCTTTTTGTTTAAAAAGTGTTACATTTACATGTCTCATGTATTGCATCGCATCACATCATGTTACACCTCAATGTGAATGGAATTGACCTGTTGTCTGAAAAATCGAGCATTTGTACTGTAATGATCAGATAACCAAACGGCCTCATAGCAAAACAGCCCAAGCAACACACTGCTCAAACTGAACACACAACCCATACTCTATTGGGGATTAGTCTGCATACAGCCGCTAACACCACACTCGGTTCATTCTGCACACAGCAAATCCTGAACAAACGGCCCAATCTGACAAGACGGAACACAAAGATGGAACCAGTTGAAGTTGAAGCACGCTCAGATGCCCCGAATTTTTTTTCTTCTTCTTTTGCTTCGCACAAATGTAGAGAATGGCACAACACTCTGAGCATAAATGATTTTCGAAAATAAAAAAGGATTTTCAACCGGGGTATCGAGCCTATAACCGAACACAGCGGGAAGGACTCAAACAAAAGGGTACACGACCTAAACACAACGAGACACGCTCGGAAAAGACCCAAAACAAAAGTTGAGGTGAACAAAACGAAAGACACGACACGCGGACATGTTCAACGAAAGACCTCAAATCTCGAGGAGCCAGTTCCTCCGGGTATATTTCCCACCCTTTCTGATTTGTGATTCTCACATCACTCGGCCCTCAGGCTCGTTTTTTTTTTCTCTCAAACCCTTTTTCTTACTTTTCTCTCAACTTACACCTCTCTATTCTTTATTCTCTCATTTTTCGTCCCTCCCCAAGGTGATTGACAAATGAATAGGAAGTTGCGGGTTCATGCCCAATGCCGTTAGCTCACAGCTATTTCTTCTGGCGGGTAAAGTGCCTTCCTGGCAAGTATGTTGACGACGGGGAAAAAACAGAACGCCTAACTCAACTGTGCCCCTAGTTTATCATTTTGACCATTTTTTATTTTGGTTTTCTACTAAAACAGTTTTGATCAAGATGAGAGTCAGATTAACGTACTTGTTCGATCTTTGATTTGAAATCATGCAAGTCAGGCTATGAGCACTGCAAATTTTCCCTTTTGGGTCCAGGAAAATGGTCCAGTTTTGGAAAATGAAATAATTTTCGAGAAAATGGTCAACCTTAGTGAAAATTCTTAAAAACTATATTTGCAAACGGCCGTCGCTCAACGAGCGCGGAGCTTACTTTTGAGACGCTTAACCTCGGATCGGAGGCAATGGAAAATTGCCCCTTGCTTGAAGGGGCTGCATGGCAACGAAAAGTTGCCCCTGGTTTGAACGGCGACATCATGGGAACGGAAAGTTGCCCCTTGTCTGGATGACGCCATAGCATTTGGTAAACAGTCTTCGTCAGTGATGATTGCAAACGAACTCTCGGATGCTGAGAAGATGGAGATGGTCAAAACCAATATATGGACACAGTCACTTTGAAAGTGCGTAGGACTGGACTTCAGGGCGAAGCTGCCTAGATACTCCAAACATAGGAATCAAGGATGATTAAAAACCATTGCATGGACTTAGTCGCTATGAGAGCGTTGGGGGCTAGACTTCAGGATGAAGTTGCCTACGTATCCCAAACATGGGAATCAAGCCTTACGTAGTTCCGGTTAAGGTACACTCGGGTATTTTAACCTTCAATTTTTTGGCTCTAACTTTTGCCAAGGCGGCCGTTGCAGGTTTTCGGCCTTGCGAGCTTTTTTTTTTCTATATATATATTTTCTCTTTTTTTTTGTATTTTTCTTGTATATATATATTTTTGTATTTTTTCTTTTTCTTTTTTGTATTTTTCTCTTGCTCTAACTTTTGCCTGGGTCGCCCTTCCGGGTTTTCGACCCAGCGAGCCTCTCAAAGGGTAAAAGTGTAACAAGCCCATGCCAAATGGTTTTAGGGTTTCGAAGCCATCCGTATCCAGGAGAGCGGCTGTTG
>NW_021025769.1:823333-864634 GCF_004153795.1 Camellia sinensis
AAAATAAACACAATTTTACTTTATTCCCTCACTATCAAATTCCTCACTATTAATCCCCTCACTATCAATCCCCTCCATTCTATCTCTGAAAACAAACGGGGCCTAGGAGTAATCATTCAATTTCTAAATTAATAAACAATTAAATAGAAAAATAAAATGGGTGGATTTGTGATTATGGTTGGTTTTTTAGTGGTTTTTTTTACTTTTTAATTTTTTTTTATAAATTAAAAAAATTGATGCGTTTAGGAAGCTGTTAAAAAATAATTCTTAATGCGATATTTAACTTTTTCAGCTAGTGACAAATAAATTATTAAACTTTTAATTTTTTTTTTCTTAACACTCCCAAACAGTCACTTTAGTCTTTCTTTTACCATTTTTTAAATATAAATAATACATATTTTAATATATAAATTTAACCATCCCGTTAAAAATATTTTGGAAAAATTACATTTTAGTGTGTATTTTCAAAAATATATTTTCAAATCAATAATATACTGTACAAACATTAAATGCGAAGTCGTAATTTTTTCAATAATGTTAGAGATTCACATTTTGTACCCACAAATGTATTAACAATGATGTGACAAAAATGGTGAGCCTCACATAATTGAGTATATAATCAATCAAAAACTGACACTTATCAGATCATATCATTTATAGTTGAATTATGAGAGATTTTTGACAGTCAAAATATTTTCCTAATTTTTTATTTATCAATTTGTAATTAATCTTTTAAAACACCACTAACATGTAATTTTGCCAAATGTTTACCCTTAGCGCTCAGTGTGTTTATGTAATTTTGGTCCACAAGTCAATCCATACTCCAGCCTCCACATGTTTTTGTGGTGGAGATTATTTGCTGGTCTTGGATAAGTTGACGTGATGTTACGATTAAATTTTATGGATTAAGGCTTATTTTAGCAATCGGTTAAAAGTTAGTTTTTTAACTTTTTAATTTTTTTTTGGATCATTTTATCTCTTTATTTTTTTTTTATATTTTTTTTAAAAAAGTTAAGAAATAAAAGAATTGACTTTTAACCTATGTCTCAAAATAGGAAAATGAGTTGGACCCTCAGTGGGGGTGCTTGGGTCAACTCTGATTGGCTGAAAAATTGTTTTTTTTTTTTTTTTTTTTTTTTTTTTTTTTTTTTTGGTTTTGAGCCAGTGGACAGTTGCCAACTGTCACTGGGGGTGCTAGGGGTCGCCCCCCACTGGGGGTCCCCAGCATTGCCCCTCAAAATAAGCCTAATTCAATAAAAATTAATATTTTTGTGTAATTTTTGAAAAATAATATAATAAATATAATAGGTTGAATGGTGTAAACTAATTTTCTAAAGGAATTTTTATTGATAAATCCTATCTAAAAGTGTTATAATCTAAGAAGTCTATGAATAAATTTTTTAACCTACTTAGTTCCACGTATGTATACTTTTATTCCATAAATTCATTTTTCTTAATTTACACTATTTTTTTAAACTCTTATGCTCTTATATTTAATGTTGATATTTAGGCTTCGTTTGACAAGTGGTTTTTTTAGTCAAAAAGTCACTAAAAAAATAAAAAGCCAACAATCTATACCAAAAAGTCAAAAATTATATTTTCTCTTTACTTTTTACTCATATTTTCGTAAAAAGTCAAAAAATATCCTAAACATACTAGTTTTTTTTACATCACATTTTAGTCAAAAAGTCAAAAAGTTACTAAAAAAAATATCTCTAAACTCTAAACCAAAAAAGCACCATTTTCATCAAACTTTCATGTTGATATTTAATGTCCCTAAATCCTAAACCAAAAAAGCTCCATCTTCATCAAACTTACTAAAAAATTTGATAATCTTATAACAACCTTGCTTCATACACCCAGTGGGGGTCGCGCCCCCAGTGACGTGGCGCGCCCCCACTGGTCGGAAATCAAAAAAAAAAAAAAAAAAAAAAAAAAAAAAAAAAGTTTTTCCGGACCAACCCCCAGCTGACACCTCACTGGGTGTCACCCCCAGCTGGGGGTAGCAAGCATTTTTCATCTTATAAAATGGACATCTTTACGGAAAGTTCTTTAATGGTTTTAACGCCTTAAGAATTCTCTCTTACCTGATGTAAACGTTCATAACACATTTTTAGAAAATTCTCTCTCATCTAATATAATGATATGAACGTTCACAACATGTGAACATTCTTACTTTTAAGCAGTGATAATATGTTATTTTCCCTCTTTTTGTGATTGTGATTGCAATTGGTAATGACAATCAACATTAAACATCAACATCATGTAACTGACAACACATCATGTAATTGCCCCCTTTATTATGAATATTCACGTCATGTTTGTATTCAAATAAAAGTTAGGGCTTGTGGTTGTGTAATTTGATGTAATGCTGATATGAACCTTAACAACACCTTTATCACAACGTCATTTGATGTGAACATTCACACGTCATGTTTATATTCAAATGAAAGTTAAGGCTTGTGGTTGTGTAATTTGATACAATACTGATGTAAACCTTAACATCACCTTTATCACAACGTCATCTGATGTGAATATTCACATTCATGTCATTTAATGTGAACATTGACGTTCATGTCATTTAATGTGAACATTCACATTATCACAAACAGTCATGTTTATATTCAAATAAAAGTTGAGGCTTGTAATTGTGTAATTTGATACAATGCTGATGTGAACCTTAACATCACCTTTATCATAATGTCATCTGATGTGAACATTCACATCCACGTTATCTAATGTGAACATTCACATCATTACGTACAGTCAACATTTGGATGCGAACATTCAAATGTACGGTCATCTAATGTGATGACGTGAACATTCACGTCATCACGTACAGTCATCTAATGTGAACATTCACGTCATCATGTACAGTCGCTTCAGTTGGCATCTCACCAACTCCTGATGGCGTGCTAGCAAGGGATTGGGCGGGTATATTGGTGCCAACCTAGTTGGGATTGGTATGTCTGGCTATGATACTTTTTGCACCCATCATTTTTCCTTTCTTGATGTAATGTGATCTTTTTTCATCAATAAAAGTTTCTTTGCTGATTAAAAAAAAAAAAAAAAAAAATATTTGGATGCATGGGAACTACCAAAACATAATGACAATCAATAAGGAACCATATTTAATTTTTTTGTGTGTAATCTATATCAACATTAAATAATGGTGTGTAGTTAATGCATTTTTTTGGAGTGAAGATATGAGAAATAGGAATGGTCATGGAAACTACCAAAATATAATGATAATCAACATTAAATATCAATATTAATGAGGGGCAGAAGAAATTGAAGGTGTTGACTTAATGAAATAATAAAAAAGAATATAAATTGAATGGAATAAAATTCTTAAAAAAAAAAATTATCAAAAAAGCTCTCTATTCTAAAACCACTCAATAACTTCTCTTTTATAGAACCTTCCATGCTACTTTGGATTTAGGCCGGTGTAGGCAGATTCGGAGTTGACATAATTGGAATATAATTTGCTTAAAAACAAAAATTAAATTCAAATTGAATTCGATTTTGAAAAATTCAATAAAATGTCATTCAAATTTAAATCTGATTCAATTGATATGCAATCAAAAATTTCAAGTTTTATTTTTCATTTTTTAATTATTCAAATTTAAATGTAAGTGATAAAAAGAAGAGAGAATGATGTGATGGCATAGAAGGTGAGTTTGGATGCAAAGAGAGAAAATGAGAGAGAATAAAACGATATATAAGAAACTAGGTGAGAAAATAATTTGTTTTATTGCATAATGACAGCGAGTGATAGAAAATTCATGCATTATACAAATTTATTGTTTTAAGAGTGTGATTAGAGTTAAAGTTTGTTAAAAAAAGATTTAAAAATAATCTGATCGGATTTATTTAATTCCAATAGTTAATAATCAAACCAATCAGATTCAAATTTGATTAGATTATCATATCGAATTTTCTTTAATGGATTTAGGTTGAGTCACGTTGAGTCTAATTTGGTCAAACCAATCCGGTCATAGACGTTTTATTTATTTATTTATATTTTTTTTTTATGGCCATTCACATTCCTACTTGAATGTATAAAAGAATAATGTTACAATGGTAAATTTTATTTTATTTTTTATATTAAATTTGTTCATTAGTTCTTGTGATACTTAATGCATTATTTATGTATTGGTATCATGCATAGAAAAATAAAATTCAATATACTTAGAGACATCCCTTTAGTTCATCTTAGAGAATGAAATTAGAAATTCTATTTTCATCTCATTGTAAGTCAATCATTTGTTCAATTTGAAAGATGCTTCATATATTATTTATGTATGGATACTATGCTTAAAAAATGAAATTCAATATAATGAGACACGGGATAATAAATAAATATTATATAAAAATTTAGTCATTACAATGTTAATAAAAGTAATTTTCATTGCATGATGATGATGTTGGAGTGGGTCCATCAACCATATTAACACAAGCTGACTGATGATTTGCAGATTTTATATTCAAGAATTGGGATAGACATCAAGAATGCATGAAAGATTGAAGGGACTTATTCATTGAATTTATGTAATTTTTTTGGTCTTTGCCACTGCCTCTGTGACCTAGTCATAATTGGCTGGAGATAGAAAATGATCAAAGATTTTTGGACTTCGTAGGGATATACCGCGTCCGCTGACTCCATCAATTCGATCTAAAAAATAAATAGAAGTTTTTTTTTTTTTTTAGAAAAATATTTATTTGTTTGCACACAAAATTTTGTTTGTTACACTCATAATTTTGTTTGTTGCATTCAATCTTCCACTCTCTCTTTCCTCTTTTTAAAGTTCAAACATTTTTCTCTCCACTTCACATTCAATATTCATATAAATACACATTATATATACATATATATATATATATATATATATATATATATATATAATTTACTAAATGTCTTAAAAAGGTTCAACTAAATACACCAAATTAAGAGTTAAGGGTATGAAAATCCTAAAGTGATTCGTGATTAGATCAATATTAAAATATTTCAAATCCCAATTATTCAAAACACGCAATCTAAATCATTAAGCATTTAAGAAAGTGATTTAGATTGTTGTTTTTCTGAATAAACAATAAATTGACACAAACAATTTTTACGTGGAAAAAACCACAATTGAAGAACCTTCAATTGTAATAAAAAATCACGGGCGAAACGCCACTAATCAATCCACTACTGAAGAAAGAAAGATTACAAAGATAATACACAAATTGCCCAACTCATTCAATTTGTCTTCAAATCTTCTGTAACTCTTTCACCACGCCTTCGTCTTGGAACTGATCAATCCTGAAGTTGAATCCACAACTTCACTTGTCGAATTAACGACTACGTACAGAATCAAACGCCTTTTGAAACTCTACGTTTGAATCTTCGGAATCCACCGAAGAGAACTCTCTTGAATATGAAGTAACAAACTCCTTGATGTATGAATCTCAAATCATAAGTTTAGAACTTTCTCAAAAACATCAAGGAAAACTTACAAAAACCTCAGAAGAAAACTTCAAACAAAACCCTAGGACTCTTGAATAAGATCTAGGAAAAGTAAAACCTAAGAACAACCTAAACAGGTATAAATAGGCAACCTGAGTCCGCGATCTCCGCTCGAGCGCCAAACATCCCGCTCGAGCGGCTTCAGCAAAGCATGCGTGTGGTAAAACAGAGTTCCGCTCGAGCGCTTGATAACCCGCTCGAGCACGAAATCACACCTTCCAATATTTTTACAGACCTGACAAAATACTGAGAGACCCCAATCTCCGCTCGAGCGCCAATGGTCCCGCTTGAGCGGGAAAGACAAAAACATAGAAAAAATTACAACTTTTTCAATACAAAGTTTTGTACCCGGATTTGACAAACAAGGGACCTAACAATCTCCCCCTTTGTCAATTCCCGGACAAAACCTTTCTAAACAAATGTCCTAAAACACACGCACTAGACAAGATTAATAAAAAAAGAGAAACCACTCGAAACAACTCTATTATCCAACAATCTTGCCCTGTGATCAATCAATCCATCCATCCAACTTCATTCAACATTCACCTGTGAAATAGCTAGCAACATACCAGAAAAACAAAACTTGTGGAACTGTATAAGAATATATCAAAACATACATAGAAAGATAACCATGATACAGTATCCAACAGATGACAAACTATCCACAATATCCAAACATGAAAAGTAACCAAACATCAAAACAACAAAACATGTACCACTGTAGACACCCCATTTTTGACCGACTTTAAGACTCAGACGTCACCAGTTGAGTGCTTGGTGGTGTTGCATATTGTGCTCGTTTTGAAGTTGCGGAGTCTCGCCTGCGAGCCTTGCTTCTGGACTTCGGAGCTCTTTTGTGCTTCGTCTTGGTTTGCGAACCAAGTCCTGTTTTCTCTATTTTCTCTTCCCGAAGGGAGGGAGAGGTCTCGTGGACCATCTCTCAGTGGCCGTAGGTTACGTTTCGTGGTCGTAGGCCATTTTTCCCGTTTGGAGCCCAGTTTCCGGTTTTCGGAGCCGTCGGCCGTGTGCCTCGTTTCGGGACCGCTTAACTACCTCCGTTTGCTCCGGTTTTTGGCACACACCTTGCTTCCTCCCTTTTGAGGGACACTGTGGCCCGGGAGACTACCTTCGTGGTCATACGCCACTTTCGGTGTCTAACAGCCTGTTTTCGGGGCCCCAAACCGGGCGTTTTGGCCCCTGAACCTTCATTTTGCATCCGTTTTGGTTCATTTTTGGTAGAGACCCTATTTTCACTGTTAGGGAGGGGGTAGTATGGTGGCCGGCCACCTTTTCCCCTAAAAAACCAGTTTTCTCATTTTCTCTCTCCAAAAGCCAGTTTTTCTGACAGAAAGCTGATTTTTCTCACTTTTGAGCCACATTTTCTGGCTTTTCATACCACCGTTGTGTTGTGCTCATCTGGGAGGCCACCAATATGGGTAGGCCGGCCAGAAATTCATCTTGACCCTTTTGAACCTTGCTTAAAAGCTAGCTTTTCTCTCTCTTGAGTCACTTTTTCTAGCTTTTCATACCACAGCTGTGTTGCACTCATCTGGGAGGCCACCTTTTTGGGGTGGCCGGCCAGAATTTTTTGTTGACCTTTTTGACCCCTGGTCGGCCGACCAGGGGGAGTGGCCGGCCGGCCACCTTAGTTGGTCGGCCAGCTTCCTGCTTTTTGCTCTTCTCAAGTACAACACAGCTGTGCCAGCTGTTTTGCACTTGACCCACTGTCCGAGGGTTTTGTCGCTGTTTTGGTCCTTAAAAGGGGGTTTTGACCCCTTTGCTTAGAGAGGAAGACGGTTTGGCCCCTTTGGTCAAGCTTCTTGAGGAAGCTTGACCCTTTTTGGTCTAGTTTCTTCAAGAAGCTTGACCCTTTGGTTAAGCTTCCTTTAGAAGCTTTGAACCCCTCTCTTGGCTTCTCCAAGAAGCCTCACCCTTCTCCCTCTATATAACACACATTCCACCTCCATTTGCAAGGGTTAGAAGCTTTGGGCTGAGATATATACACACAAACCTCCATCTTTCCAGTTCAAGCCTTCAAACACCCTTGTTCTTGGCCATTTTACACTACAACTCCTAGCCTACCACCTCCACCATCCATTCCAGCACCTTGAAGCTGATTTTTAGAGGTTGAAGGTTCACCAACTTGGTCCAGAAGCTGCAGGAAATATGCTCTTCAAGGGTAAGTGCCTATTTCCCCTAAACTCACATTTTTTTGCATGATTGGTTATCCTTATTTACAAGCATTTTTGGGCTTCGACCCAAACTGTGAAGTGCCTTATTTTGACCCCCTCTTCAACTTTGTTTAAGGGAACTTTGCTGTTTGAGGTCATTTACTTCCCCTTATCCTCTATCTCTCTTTTAGGGCTATTTTTGCATCCTATTTTAGCCTTACTTGTGAGCATTTTTGAGATTTTCTATAAATTGGAAAAAGTTTTGTTTTGACATCCTCTTCAAGTTTTGTTAAGGTCCTATTTCTGTTTGGGGTCATCTTCCCCCTATGCATGCTTCATCTCTTCATGATTAAGGCTATGCATTAGAGCACTTGCATTGGCCATGGTTTGGCCTCTTAGCCATTGAAATCCAATGGATTTTTAGTGGCTTTGTTGCATTCTTGAGGGCCAAAATTAGAGGGGGGTGACCCCCTCTCTCCTTGTCTTGTTTGGTGGTCTTTTGGGCCTTCTAAAGGGACCCTATTTTGCGTGCATCGAAGTCATGTTTCAGGCCTCATTCTGTGAGTTTTGGGGTTTGCCTTGGCTCTGTCCAAGGCCCTGTTGGCCATATTTTATACCTACAATGCATGTGTAGAGCAATCCCATCCAAGGCTCTTCAAAGGAGCCTTTCTTTGCATGTTTTCTAGACTAATTTCAGGGCCTATTTGTTGAGTTTTAGGGCTGTCATAGTCCATTTCCAGAGGTGGTTTTTCTATGCTTCATGTCTATCTTGTATGTGCTTAACAACCCCTTGCATGGCCCTCCAAAGAAGCCCCTCTTTTTGCATGCATTGGCTGCATTTCAATGATTATTTGGGCATATTTTGGCATGTTTTATACACTATTTTTGGCTGGTTTGATGAGTTCTCATACGCTTCATATACATGCCATGTAAACCATGCTTGTTAGCCAATGTTGCATGCTATGTTAGTCCATCATGTTAGCATCTTTTGGCCATGCTTTAAACCAGAAATGTGCATATTTTGGGACTGCCTTAGCTTTGTCTTTATACTTCATGATCAAATAATGCTTGATTTGTGCGCTTGTGGTTCAATGCATGTACCTAGTTTTGAGTTTCGGGGCTTATTCCATGTATCGGGTACCATATTTCCATGTTTCGGGACCATTTAGCATCATGTTTCAGCGCTGAAATTTACATGTTTGAATGCCATCTTGCATCCCTTGTCATGCCTTGGTAGAGTGGTATTTTATGCTTAGGTTCGGTCCTCGGTTTGTGTGCATGTGCGCATGCATTTCGGTTGTCTCATTTTCATCTAATGGCCACTGATGTGAGTGTGGCTAAGGTCCACTCGTGTTGGTGTAAGTCCATCGTGCATTGTGTATGCCATTTCAGTCCTTAGCATTGTGTGTGCTAGGTTGTATATTAGAGCATTGTGTATGCCATGTCAGATCGAGCATTGGTATGCCATTTCATAGCATTGCGTATGCTAGGTTGTATGTTAGTCGCATTGTGTATGCCATCTAATTTGCATCGTGTTTGGGATAGGAGTTAGCCCAAGCGCGGGAAACGAAGGACGTTTCGTACTCCGAGTGACGGAACGTGTCTCAATTCCCTGTCGCCGACACTCCGGATTACCCATGATGGAGTTTAGGTCTTGTTGTGTTTTCATGTGCATTCATTTCACATTGAGTCATGCAATTCGACTCCTCAGCCATCATGCATCGAGATGCGTGATTGGTGGCACAAGGATCGAGGACTACACTCCCTGTAGAGTAGTCATGCATACATATGTGAAAATACTTTACCATGCCTCTTTGTTGCTCTCTATTGCAGCAAATCAGAAATCAGCAGCCTTCTGGAGCTGTGCACAATATTCCGAGAACAATTGCAAACAGAGGCAAACCGGGGCATCGTAATGGATTTCCGCTCAAGGCAACTCAAGCATGCATCGTTTATCATTCGGAACAGAGCTGAGGCGGTCCATGGATTTACGTGCTAATTTACCTGTTTTCCTAGATTAATTTGTTAATTAATTAGGATTTTGTATTTATTTGGATTGTACTATTTGTTCGGACTGTATATTATTTATTCGGACCCTCTGAGCGAGGGCGCAATTGTAATAAGTGTGCGTGAGTGTGATGTATGTCTTCCAACCCCACGTCTTTCTCCCTTTTGTTTACCAGCTTATGATGGTTAGATTATGGCATGTTTCAATTAACATATAGCATGATAGCATATTTGCATTCATTCATCTGTTTTGCATGCACCGGGCTCGGTGCATCGTACTAACAACATTTGTATTTCAATTCCAAATTGAATACGTGTTAGCTGTAGCATCTCATATGCCATGTTTAGAATAGCCGAGCCTATTGTAGTTGCATTTTTGCATGTGTTGCATTAGGTATTTCTGTATAGTTAGGATCATGCATGGATTTCTAACATAGCTTCTGTTTTGGCTTGGAGTACTCGGTAAGTTTTATGCTTTAGCATCCTTGCATGCGTATGAGTGACTGCCATGATAGTATGCTTACCATGAGGCTATGTGCTTATGTGATATATCTGCCTGAATGCCAGTGGGTGAAGGTTGGGTTATTTGGATTGGAACAATTCATCAATTGTGAGTTTTAAGCCCACTTGAGAGTGGCAAATCATCTTGTTTTCTAAGCCCACCTGAGGGTGGCAAATTCACATTTTAGCCTACTTGCGAGTAGCAAACCGCTTTTCGAAACAAACATGAAATGTTTTGTTCCAATTCAGGCGATCCAGTCTATACTTGTATGCTGTGCGCATCACATAATAAATCTAGGCTAATAATCGGAATAAGAATGCATAATGTTTTCAAAACTAGATATCATGATTAGTAGAGGCCAATCTTTGATCGGGCGAGCGGGGGTGCTTAAGAAGTGACCTTCCCCAATCATACCCAAGTTCCTGAGCCGAGGCAATTTTGGTGATGACGGACACGTGGCCTTAGGCAACGAGTCAAGGTTTCCTAAATTCTCCTAAAACAAATATTTAGGTGGCGACTCTGTATCTGGCAAAGCAGTCCATGTTTGGCACTTCTTTCAAAAAAATCTGTTTTGAAAAACGATTAGCCGAATTTGGACTCTTTGATGATTTCATCGGTCTTGCATTGCACTCTGCGAGATTAGATACAGGACCGTTACATTGAGTCTTGAACTGTAGTGAGCCTAATGAACAAACGGGGGGGATTTTCCTCCCGGGATGTTCGGGGACGTCTACAACCACCAATGTCTAATGAATCACCATGTATCACCAAGAAACACTCCCATTTTTTGACCGGGAATTAAGGAAGAAAACACAAAGATCATGCACCAGGGGGAGGCGGAGGCTGCTGAATCTAAAGTAAGGAAATGATGTGCGCCAGCTGAGTAGTAGTTTGGAAAGCAGTCTGCTCCAATTGACCAAGGCGACCATCAAAAGCATCAAAGCGTGCATCTAGAAAGTCTAACTGCCGGGTCATAGCCTCCTCGAAATGCTGAAGCTGATCATGAAGAGCTTGAGGTGGAACAACATCCTCCTCACCCCCTGCTGCTGCAGCATCAAACTCAGCCTCCTCAGCTAGACCAGCAGTGGTACCTGCAGAAGCACCGGCCCGAGAAGACTCCCCCTTAACATGAGCACGACTCTGAGAAACAGTTTTTTTTTTTTTTTTTTTTTTTTTTTTTTTTGTGAATGGTCGGGAGGGGAAGGTAAACTCATCATCCTCTAACACTTGAACCTTAAGCTCGGACAAAAGACAGTTGATCATACAACCATAAGGAAGTCCTAACTATTTATTCCCAGAAACACCTATCATCTTCTTAATAATCAGTGTGGCTAGATCAATAGACATGTGATGGGCGATATAGAACAAAACAAATCCTTGGTCTTGATTAATTTCGGATGAGTGAGTGGTCACAAGGATGTTGGCACAAACAATAAGATTAAGCAGTCTAATCTCTGGAAGGAGTTCAAACTGTTTAATTAATGCACCCGTAGGCCAAGTACGGGAAGCACCACATAACACCTCAGCCACATTATTGAAATCACAGGTAGGACGGCCTGGAACTGGAAAATGATAGTATTCAGGGAACACTTGATCAATCTTAAGAAGTCTGCGAATGAGATCAGGTGTGACAGAAATGGATTTTGATCGAACCCAAGTAGTGAATGAAGGCTCAATGTCATTAATTTGCTGAATATTACAGTAGAATTCTTGAACCCAGTCCATGTGATGGGCGATATAGAACAAAACAAATCCTTGGTCTTGATTAATTTCGGATGAGTGAGTGGTCACAAGGATGTTGGCACAAACAATAAGATTAAGCAGTCTAAACTCCGGAAGGAGTTCAAACTGTTTAATCAATGCACCCGTAGGCCAAGTATGGGAAGCACCACTTAACACCTCAGCCACATTATTGAAATCACAGGTAGGACGGCCTGGAACTAGAAAATGATAGTATTCAGGGAACAGTTGATCAATCTTAAGAAGTCTGCGAATGAGATCAGGTGTGACAGAAATGGATTTTGACCGAACCCAAGTAGTGAATGAAGGCTCAATGTCATGAATTTGCTGAATATTACAGTAGAATTCTTGAACCTAGTCGAGATTTTGACGACCAGAAAAAGACAACACCAAATCACCACCTAGGGGGTCAAACAATGGACGGATTTGAATGGACTCGAAAGTGTTAGGCTGGACATTCCGTTCTAGATGAATAGTTCGAGCTTCAAAAGATTTATGGAACAATTTGGCCTATTTGGCTGTCTGAAACCTCTCAGTATTAAAGGCAGGACGAGACACTGTAGCCTTTCAGCGCTTAGGGGCAGACATGATAAGATGAGACATAACTACAACCTGAAAACCCAACAAAGCCAAAAACCAAACCAAACAAAGACCAAAGCAAACCATTAGTAACAAGAGTAATAATGAGATAGAGATTGACAATACTTAAAACAAATATAAAAATAATAGAAGAAGTAAATCAACAATCACAATTCATAATAGTGATGACATAGTGCAGGGCAAGAATTGGCAAAGACAAGCTCAAAGCATGGGATAGAAAAATCAAGTCTAAGCATAGCTACTGAGGATCGAAATCCTTGTAAATCAGAACCAATACCCCCAAATCAACACTATGGGATACCCAAGTTAGCACATTCGAACTCAAACCCATCAAAAACATGAGACACTGATAAACCCTAGGTCTAGGACACAACAAGACACAGAAAAAACATGAAAACCACCATGAAAAGTCAAGACGACTCAGTGAAAGTGTGTGAGAGAAGGGAACAAACAAATCGCGACACAAAACACCAAAAAAAAAAAAAACGAAATACAACCCCCATGGTAGCTGAAATTACAGAAAAAAAACAGAGAAGAAGAGAGGAAAAAACTTACCAAAGGTGAAATCGGCAAGGAAGAGGAAGAAGGAAGGTGGAATCGAGCACACAAAGACCACTATCCAAACCCTAGGTCTAAGAACCTGAAGAAGAGAAAAAAAAATGACCTGAAGAGTCGAGATCGAGAGTTTTATACAAAAGAAGTCCGCTCCAGCGTTAGGTATAACGCTTGAGCGTGAGTCAAAACACGCAGAGACCCGCTCGAGCTCGAAAAAGGACGCTTGAGCGCCAATTCACCCCTCTCAGAATTGTAAAGCAAGGAGTAAACTACTGCAAGGCTCAAAATCACGCTCGAGCGTGGGAATATCCGCTCGAGCGGGGGGAAAAAAAGCAAATTTTTTTTTAATTTTTTTAAAAAAAATAAAAACAAGATACTTAATATCTAGAAGAGAGACTTGGAACATAAGTAGATGATCACATTTGGCCAAAAAGAATACTAAGATGAAATAATCCGTAATTCATGAATTCTGTAAACTTGTAATTTTAAAAAACAACGACACTTAAATCATGAGCAAAGCAGATAAAATATAATCAGTGATCATAAGCTACATAAGAATGTACAACTCAAAATCCAACATAAGAGCTCACAACATGAAGGTGTGTGAGTGCAATCCTTGAAAGTCCACTGAGCTAGAGTTAATCCTCGTAGTGATCAGATGGCTGGACCTCCGGCAAGAGTAACTGAACATCACAGAGAAAAGTCAAACCATTAGGAATCAAGGGGTATTTGTTGAGTAAATGCAGAGGCTCCCCCTCAATCAATGAGTCCCTTTTTTTTTTTTTGACTTTTTCTTTCTTGTGGGCACTCACTGGTGGCATTCACGCTCAAGAGTATGGAAACCAAACCAGAGAAGAATGAAATCATAAAGGATGGCCTGGTTGGTGCCTCTGAGGTAGCCTTTTCTTAATGCCCGGACTTCAAGGAACTGAGGGAGAAACCGTGGAAATGAAAACAGATGGTAGATGGTTAAATGATATACTAATATCGGTCAATTCCACTGTAAAAGTACAAGAAACACTGTTAGTGGTCCATAGAGAACTTTGATCACTTGTGCGGAAAACCCTGCAGCAATTTATCTCAAGGATGTGTACAAAATGAGATCATGAGGTTAATTGGCATGGGCATTCAAAATGAGCTATGAACAATGAGATCTTGTAAGCAGCATGAGTAGTGTACATAAAAAGTTGGATGCAAGAAAAACAGATATCAATAACAATGAGATTATGGCATCCAAGCACACATAAGGCAAAACACTTACACCTACTCAAGGAACAAGTGACACTCTAGTGATCGAGCATGACACCCAAGGTCTTTCTAAGGAACTCAAACCGAAGAAGATCAAGGGGTTTTGTAAAAATATCAGCTTTTTGATGCTCAGTGGGAACATGCTCAAGAACAACAAGGTCCTTTTCCACTAACTCTCAAATAAAATGATGACGAATGTCAATGTGTTTGGTGCGAGAGTGTTGGACAGGATTTTTTGAAATGTTTATGGCACTTGTGTTATCACAAAAAAGAGTGAGAGTGTTCTGTTCTATCCCATAATCATGAAGCATTTGCTTCATCCACAGCATTTGTGCACAACAACTCCCTGCAGCAATGTACTCAGCCTCTGCAGTCGAAAGAGAGATGGCATTTTGCTTTTTACTATGCCAGGAAACCAAATTATTCCCAAGGTAAAAACACCCCTCGAATGTACTCTTTCTATCATTAGCACACCCTGCCCAGTTGGCATCAGAAAAACCAGTAATTTCAGCTGTAGTATCAGTAGAAAACCAAACCCCATACCTCAGGGTCCCATTAACATATTTGATGATGCGTTTTATCGCAAGAAGGTGAGACTCTTTAGGACTGGCTTGGTAACGGGCACAAACACCGACACTGAAAGAAATATCAAGACGACTGGCTGTGAGATACAAAAGACTCCTTATCATACTCCTATAAAGGGTAGGATCAACATCAATACCAGAGGAATCTTCGGAGAGGTGAAGACTGGTGCTCATGGGAGTGCGTGCATGTTTGGCAGACTCAAGACCAAACTTGGACACAAGATTTTTCGCATACTTAGACTGAGAAACAAACATACCTAAAGGAGACTGCTTAATTTGAAGACCCAAAAAATAAGACAACTCTCCCATCATGCTCATCTCAAACTCATGTGTCATGCAATCCGAAAAATATTTCACAAGATGATCAGCAGTGGATCCAAACACAATATCATCAACATAAATCTGAGCAACAAGAATATGAGACTTAGTATGTTTCACAAATAAGGTCTTAACACTACCCCTTTGAAAGTCATTAGCAAGAAGAAATGTAGTAAGTCTATCATACCAAGCCTGAGGAGGTTGTTTCAATCCATACAAAGCCTTGTCTAACTTATAGACATGATTTGGACATTTAGGGTCCTCAAACCCTTTTGGTTGCTCAACATATGCCTCTTCTTTCAAGTACCCATTCAGGAAGACACTTTTCACATCCATTTGAAACAATTTAAAGCCAAGAAAACATGCAACACCAAGCAAAATACGAATAGATTCGAGACGTGCAACTGGGGCAAACGTCTCATCATAGTCAACACCTTCTACTTGTGTGTAGCCTTGAGCAACTAACCTGGCTTTGTTCCTAACAACAGTACCATTCTCATCAGATTTATTTTTAAAGATCCACTTGGTACCTATCACATTCATGTCTTTAGGTCTGGGAACTAGAGTCCAAACTTTGTTACGTTCAAATTGACCTAATTCTTCATCCATAGCATTGACCCAACTATCATCTAGCAAGGCCTCTTTAAAATTCTTAGGTTCAATTAATGAAACATAACACATATGTGATATCTCATCCCGAATCTGTCTTCGGGTTTTCATTCGATCTGAGACACTTCCAATCACCTGTTGAGCTGGATGATTCAGTTTCACCCTTGCTGATGGTTTAAGCTCAGGACTTACGGTGACAGAAGCAACAGGACTGATGTCCCTTTGAGCACTCTTTGGACTTGAACTTACCTGTGAGGGTGGTGCTGTAACAATTTCTTGTGATTGGACCGTAGCTTCTCCTTGATTTTGTGGTTCAGTATCTAAGATTGGAGACTCACCATTGTCATCCTCATTTGTTGCTGGAGTAGGTGAACCTGTATCATCTATAACCACATTGATAGATTCCATTAAAGAAGAAGTTCGCAAGTTATAGACTCGAAAAGCTCTACTGGTGGTTAAATACCCTAGAAAAATACCTTCATCACATCGGGAGTCAAATTTGCCCAAAGGCTCTCTATCTTTGAAGATGTAACACTTACTCCCAAAGGTTTTGAAGTATTTTACATTAGGTTTCAATCCCTTCCACAATTCATATGGAGTTTGTAAAGTGCCGGGCCTTAAATACACGCGATTTATGACATAAATAGTGGTATTTAGGGCTTCAGCCCAAAACTTTGGAGGAAGTTTCTTACTAAGGAGCATGACCCTAGCCATTTCTTGAACAACCCTATTCTTCCTCTCAACAACTCCATTTTGTTGTGGAGTAATAGGTGCAGAAAATTCATGCTTAATTCCATGCATATTAGAAAAATTCGAAAACGAACTATTTTCAAACTCACGACCATGATCAGTTTGGATTCTTATGATACGCTCAATGGAAACACCCTGTTCATTTTGGATTTTAAGGACTAAGGCCTGGAAAGCATCAAACGTATCAGATTTTTTCCTTAAAAAATTTACCCACAAAAATCGAGTAAAATCATCAACAGTCAAAAAAATATATCTTTTACCTCCGATGCTTTCAGTGCGAGTAGAACCCATCAAATCCATGTGAACCAATTCAAGAGGACGTTTGGTTGTAAAGCTGTTCACCTTTTTATGAGGAGCACGGGTTTGCTTGCCAAGCTGACATGGTCCACACACATGGCTCAAATTCTTACCCAGTTTGGGTACTCCTCTCACAAGCTCTTTGTTGGCTATCTTAGTTAGGTCTTTGAAATTCATGTGACCTAATCTTTGATGCCACAACTCAATGTTACTTATGATGGCTGAGTGACAAGTGAGATCATTGGTAGTAACAATCCCATAGCAGTTGTCAGATGTGTGAACCCCATGCAAGACAGTATTTTCCTTCTTATCAAAAATTTCACATTTATTTTTTTGAAAACAATACTTCATGGTGGGAATCACACGTTTGACTAATGCTCAAAAGATTTGCTTTAAGACCATCAACAAGAAGAGCATTTTCGAGCTTGGAGAGACCAACAACACTTATAGAGCCCTTACCAATGACTCTAGAAGTGCCGCCACCTCCAAAGGTAACAATTCCTCCTTCATATTTTTCAAGGGAGGTGAAGTAGGATTTGTTACCGGACATATGGTGAGAGCACCCACTGTCAAGATACCACATGTGGGAATTACGTGCTTTTAGAGCAGTGTGAACAACTAAACAAGTCAAATCATCTTTTCTCACCCAAATCTTTTTAGTCTTGGTATTCCGCCTAGACATATAAGGTTGTCTCCTAGCCCAAAAAGTATTCGAATTTCTACCCTTTTGAGACACCTTACCAAACAATTCAAAGCAATAAGGACGAATGTGGCCATACCACCTACCACAGTGATGACAAATAAAAATAGGTTTTACCTCTTTTTTGTTGATCTTACCAACTTTAGGTAGATGAAGAGAGAGATCAGCCTAGTCTACCTTCAATTTTCCCTTTGCTTGAGTCTTCATGTCATGTGAAGTAGAGGCCTGTCCCTTGTGAGCTGTCGCACCATAGCCTAGCCCGCTTTTGTCACAACCCATTTGTTGAGACCCGAGGATGTCTTCTAAAGATTTGGAACCTTTGTTCCACATGGTAATAGGGGCTTTAGCAACACGGAGTTCTTCATCTTTTTGACAGACTATCTCTTCCAACGTAGCTTGTGACATCTCAAGACTTTCAAGCTTTTCTTCATACGTGGAATACACCTTTAGAAGTTCATTCCTTTCAGTTTCACAGGATATAAGTTTTCCACATAAGTCTTGCCTGTCACTCGAGATCTTGATGATATTCTGCTTTGCTGCTACAAGTTCTCCTTTCAGCCTGACATTCTCACTCTCACATGTTTTGAGCTTGAGAGAGAGTTTGTTCGTTGATTTTGGAAAAATTTAGAGATTCCTCGTACAACTTTTCGTAAGCTTGTTGTAGTTCATCGCCATTGATCTCATCATTGTCTTCAGATGTTTCATCATCCTTTTTTTGCTCTTCATTCTCCTTGACCTCATCCAATCTAGCAACTAAGACAGAAAAGTTGCTGGATGGTGGTGAAGGTGAATTTCCTCTTTCATGGAATTGGCTCAAAATTTCCAATGCCTCTTTAGCCTTTGTGCAATGAACAACCCGTTGCTGTTCTTCAGCAGAAATTGCTCCACGAATAGTGACCATGCCTCTCTGATTGCTCGGATTGTCAGCACTTTCTGTATCTTCTTCAATGGCTTGCCAGCCTTCTGGGTCAAAAGCTCTCAGAAACGCCCTCATTATGATCTTCCAATACAGGTAGTTACTTCCATCAAAGGTGGGAGCATGATACAGGTTCTGACCATGAGCTAATTTTGCTGGCTTTGGAAGAGGTTGAGTGAAAGTGGACCAAAATGCCATGAAAGCACTATCCCCGTCTTCACCGGATTCAGATTCTTCGGGTTCTTGCTCCGACCCGGTTTCATCATCCCAGGTCACAGTGTAGACTTTCTTTCGATTCTTTTTCGAAGGGGATTGAAGGTCAATATGACCATACCCTTGACATTCATAGCACTTGACCCCTTGCCCCTTTACAATCTTCTTTTCAGTTTTTGGAGCAAGTTTTGGTGGAAAAGTTTTGGATTTTTCATTACTCTTGTCTTTTGAAATAGGGTCTCTGAAATTAGGCTTCTTTTTCTTCAAATTTTTTTTAAACTGTTTAGTAAACATAGCTGTCATTTCAGACTCTAAATCAAATTCAGTCTCCGGAGTTTTTGCAGTCTCATGAGTACTAGTGAAAGCCACACTATCTTTTTGTTTTTTCTTTGAAATCTGGTGGGCTTCATAAGTCTGCAAGTTTCCAACCAATTGATCAAGCTTGCAGGTATCAACATTCTGAGCCTCCTCAATGGCTGTCACTTTTGATTGGAACCTCTCAGGTAAGGACCTCAAAATTTTTCCAATAACTTTAGCTTCCGGGATTTTTTCCCCGAGTGTGAAACAGGAATTCACGATATCACTAAGTTTTGCATAGAAATCATCAAACGTCTCATCATCGCGCATAAAAAGGGTTTCAAAAGCGGAGGTGAGACGTTGAAGTTTTGACCTTTTGACAGAAGTAGTACCTTCATGAATCGTTTCCAAAATGTCCCAAGCGTTTTTTGCTACCTCACACATGCAGATACAACGAAACTCTTCAGGTGTGATGAAGCAAAACAGGGAATTGAGAGCCTTACTGTTCCAACTCGAGTTTTGGTAGTAAGTTGTGTCCCATTTATCAAGGGGTTTAGGAATATCAACACCATCAACGATGACAGTAGGTTCACTCCACCCATAGATTATGCTGTGCCAAACTTTCTCATCGATGGATTTTAAAAACGCTCTCATACGAGCTTTCCAATAAGAATAGTTTGTACCATCGAGTAAAGGAGATCTATGGGTCGAGTTACCTTCACGAATATAATCCATATCACTAGTCACACAAAATCACACTCCTATATTTATTTTTAAAAAAAGAGTGACCTGCTCTGATACCAATTGAAAATCCTAAAGTGATTCGTGATTAAATCAAGATTATAATATTCCAAATCCCAATTATTCAAAACACGCAATCTAAATCATGAAGCACTTACGAAAGTGATTTAGATTGTTGTTTTTCTAAATAAACAATAAATTGACACAAACGATTTTTACGTGGAAAAAATCACAATTGAAGAACCTTCAATTGTAATAAAAAATCACGAGCGAAATGCCACTAATTAATCCACTACTGAAGAAAGAAAGATTACAAAGATAATACACAAATTACCCAACTCAGTCAATTTGTCTTCGAATCTTCTGTAACTCTTTCACCACGCCTTCGTCTCGGAACTGATCAATCCTGAAGTTGAATCCACAACTTCACTTGTCGAATTAACGACTACGTATAGAATCAAACTCCTTTTGAAACTCTACATTTGAATCTTCAGAATCCACCAAAGAGAACTCTCTTGAATATAAAGTAACAAACTCCTTGATGTATGAATCTCAAATCATAAGTTTAGAACTCTCTGAAAAACATCAAGGAAAACTCACAAAAACCTCAGAAGAAAACTTCAAACAAAACCTTAGGACTCTTGAATAAGATCTAGGAAAAGTAAAACCTAAAAACAACCTAAACAGGTATAAATAGGCAACCTGAGTCCGTGATCTCCGCTCGAGCGCCCAACATCCCGCTTGAGCGGCTTCAGCAAAACATACGTGTGATAAAACAGAGTTCCGCTCGAGCGCTTGATAACCCGCTCGAGCGCGAAATCACACCTTCCAATATTTTTACAGACCTGACAAAATACTGAGAGACCCCAATCTCCGCTCGAGCGCCAATGGTCCCGCTCCAGTGGGAAAGACAAAAACATAGAAAAAATTACAACTTTTTCAATACCAAGTTTTGTACTCGGATTTGACAATAAAGGGACCTAACAGGGTAAACTACCAATAAATTCTAATAATTGGATTTAATTTCCATAAAGTCTTATTGAAAATAAATCCTAATAAAATTGTCACTAAAAATAATTTTTTGTGATGATTTTTTGTATATGTACCAAAAATTGATAATTAGTGACTTTTTTTGTCAAGATTTTTGTAAATTGTCGCTAAAACTTATAATTAGTAATGTTTTCTGTGACGAATTTTTTAAACTGTCGTTGAAAGTTAAAAATTAGCGACTTTTTTTTAAACTATCGCTAAAATTATAATTAGTGACATTTTTTATGACAAATTTTAAATTGTTTTAAACTATCGCTAAAATTATAATTAGTGACATTTTTTATGACAAATTTTAAATTGTCGTTGAAAATTAATAATTAGTGACGTTTTTTAATAGTGTTTGATAAAAAAACGCCATTAATTATAATAGGATCTATTGGATAATAAGTCCACCTATTAAGACGTACACGTAAATCCCCCTTACGCGAACTTATATATCTAAAGATTTGTAAGAAGAACCCTACCATAAGGTTTTTAAGACTACATTTGTCACACCCTGAACTAAATGCTATAAATCGGTCCCCAACAACATATACACAATGACATAAACAAAGTAGTAATCTTTTATTAATCAGAGTTAATTTACAAAAAGGACACATGTTATATACATTCACAAACTCTACCCTGAATCTATAGCATGTGATACTAACTTAATGATCAACAAAATAAATGCCCTACAGGCTTACATCTTTCCAAGACTGTACCTGGTTACAACAAAATAGAGAGTCTTAAACTCTATACATATAAAGCCCTAGGCTTGTACCAATATTAAATACAAAATGAGAAAATAAAGCCTTCAGCTCCCCGGTTCTCCCAAGCTAAGTCCTTGAAGGAGGCATGTCACCAGCACCTGAAAATGGTTTCCCAACTAGGGTGAGCCAAAGCCCAGTAGAAACAATCTAACACAATATATGAATATTAATAAAGATATAAGTAAGATGCACATGCTCAATTCCCAAATGACAAATCTTTTACAACCTTTTTCAAAACTATGCTATGTCAAAGTTACATTTCAAACCATTAGTTATACCCACTTCATTTAGTCAACCAAACCGAGGATATACCCCATAGGCCTCCAACCAAACATAATTATCATACGAAATATATTCATTTGCCATTTTACGGAAATTTCGTCCACAGAAATCGGCTCCCATGTATTCACACGATTTTTGAGACTCTCATCTTGGACATACAGGCCAACTTAGTTTAATGGAGTCCATCCCCTTTCTCCTTCCAAATATCATACATGTACAATGTATATAAATCATAATCATATTCAATGATAATGGCTAAGAGATTTGTTTCAATTTGCCTAATCCGCATGCAATTTCTACAACAATCTTGGTTGTCCTCCACCGATAGCCTAAAATAGATATTTCTTAACAGATATACAATCTTTATAACGGATAAATTGTCCAAATTTCCATAGGTGCGAGATAATATAGATCTAATTCCATAATTTATATAAACCTCCATCCAATTTCATATTCCCAATACCAATTTCATTATTTATACAAAATAATTATTCAAGACATTTTAGGGCAAAACCCTATTTTTTCCAATCTTATTCCAAACACCAAAATCAACCATTTTAACACAACACAAGCTCATATCTACTCCCATAACCATTTCCAATACGTTAATTCAAAAATCCCTCTTTTGAGTTTAACCAAAACCCTAGGTTTGTTCAAATTCACAACAAGTCTCAACATTTCTTACCCATCAACAAATAACCAAGTTAAAACTCATAGAAGAGTGTAGAAAGTCATTACCTCAAAGTGAGAAGACGAGCAAAGCAAAGGGGGAACTTCAATTACACCGAAACCCACTTTCGTTCGGATGAAAAGAGAGCCCACGACGTACTCTACCTTTTTAACAAAGGCACAAGAGTGGAGAAATCATTAGATCTAGATGAAAAAGTAGAGAGAAGGTAAGTTTTAGAGAGAGAGGGTCTCAACTTTAGGGGTTGAAGAGAAATAGATTTGAAAAAGTGATGTAAAAGTCATTTTCGCGAACTGATATATGCACAGTTCGCTCGAGCGCAAGAGTTGACGCTCGAGCGTTAGACACAATAAGTTGTTCCGCTCGAGTATAAGAAGTGACACTCGAGCGCAAAATGCACACTCCTAGTAGTTTTGCAGACAAAAGAACATTGCTCGAGCGCACACCTGCTCGAGTATAGGAAACGTCGCTCGAGCATAAAATACACTCTCCCAATAGTTTTGCAGACTTGCAAAAGTATTGAGAGTTTGCAAAGCCCGCTCAAGCGCAAGAAGTGCCGCTCGAGCGGAGGAGCAAAAATCTGAGCAACAAAAGTTTGGAAACTAAACAACTAACTTGTCCCAAACGCAAACACAACAACCCAATAACCAAAATTAAGGAGATGCAAGAGAAGTAATACATATACATTGTTGGAACCAAGAAACCCAAGTCCAAGATGCAAAAAGGGTTGGGTTAAAACCGGAATCGCTATAAAATTTTAGTGGATGATATGACAGATTGTGATTGGGACACTTTTTTATGAGTTAGGGATCAAATTGCAAAAATCTTTCTTTGTAATGATCGAAGTAGAAAAAGACACATATTTCAGAGAGTGAAAGTATAGTTTATTCAATGGGTACTGTTATTCAGGCCCTAAAATTAGACCAACTTTTTAGATCACTACAACAATTTGCACATTCGGTGACCAAATTAAGTCAGACCTTTACTGACTAATTTTTCTATTGGTCGCCAATATTTTGCCTTTTAGCTACTAAATTTTTTTAGTAGCCGTATAGTAGTTATTGGCGACTAAAAAAAATTTGGTCGCTAAAAATAATGTCAATAGGCGACTAGGAAAGTTTTAGTCGGCGTTTGTCTATGTTTTAGGCTACTAATTCTGGTTTTAGTCGGCGTACACAGCCGTTTTCCGACCAAAAAAATTTTGGTCGCCAAAAGATAGGCTTATTTTATTGTCTTACTCTCTGCCGACCAAAACTTTAGTTGGGAAATATAAACCATCAGTTACATTTGCCGACAAAACAGAATTTAGTCGCCAAAAGATAAGCGTATTTTATTGCCCTACTCTCTACGAACCAAAACTTTAGTCGGGAAATATAAATCATAATCTCTATTGGTGACAAAATAGAATTTAGTCGCTAAATATAGGAAATTTTTTTTAGAGGGAAGCGTATGAATATTGGCGCCCTCCCTAATTTGTCTCACACATATCTTTTCCCTCTATTCTGTCTCACAAACACACAGACCACTCACCACCGACGCACGCTCACTGACGATCACTACCTGTAGACACCCCATTTTTGACCGTCCTCAAGACTTGGACGTCACCGTTTGAACACTCGGTGATCATCCTTGTTTGTGTTCGTATTGAGTTCCCGGAGGCCTCGGCTGCGTGCCTTGCCTCAGAATCTCTCGACTCGACTGCTTTGTGTCTGGTTTTGCACCAAGAGCTTGTGGATGCGTTCCTGAGGAAAGGGGGGAGCCTGTCGACCAAGTCTCCTGCCCACCGGCCACCTTGATTTTCAATCGGCCAAATGTGATGGCCGGCCGGCTGATTTGACTGCCGGTCGGCCACTTTGATGGCCGGCCGGCCAAGTGTGGTTTTCAACAGATATTTCTGTAGACAGCTGGTAGCTGTCATTCCAGGCCATACCCCAGCCCATGCCTGGACGTGGGAGTTCTGAGGGGGTTGCAGATTGATATATCTATATCAATCAAGCTCTCTCAAAGAAGGGGAGAGGAAGGAGAGGAGAGATACAACTTGAAAGAAGAAAAACATTTTCCTCTCTCTCTAAAATTCTCAACTCTCTCCCTATCTCTCTCTTCCAAACCCTTCAAACCCTAAGGTTCTTGCCCCCCTTTACACTTCCACCTCCAAGCCTACAACCTCCACACTCCATTCCAGAAACTTGAGGCTATTTTTCAGAGGTTAGGAGCTCCTCTTCTTGGACCAGAAGCTACAGGAAAGTTGTGCTACAAGGGTGAGTCCTCTTCTCCCTCTTTCTTGCCTTATTTTGTTCTATATTTTAGCCCCTTTTGCTTACATTTTTGGACTCCGACCTGAACTGTAAAGAGTCATATTTTGAGCTCATCTTCATTTTTGATCAAGGACTTTTTGCTGTTTGAGGTATTCTCCTCACCCTTTGTGCTTAGTCCCTCTTTTAGGCCTATTTTTGCATGGTATTTTAGTCTTATTTTTGAGTTGTTTTGGACTTGGTCATAAACTGTAAAGTGCTTCATTTTGAGCCCCTCTTCAACTTTGTTGAAGGGCTATTTACTGTTTGAGGCCAGCTGCAGTCCCTTGTCTCTATTCTCTCTTTTAGGGCCATTTTTGCATGATAGATTAGCCCTATTTGTGTTCATTTTTGAGATTTGTCATAAAATAAAAAGAATCTCCTTTTGACATCATCTTCATGTTTTATAAAGGGAATTTTCTTTTTTGAGGTCATATGCTTCCTTGTATGCCTGATTGTCCCTTATTTTGAGCCTTACACCTAAGCTCTTGTTGCATGCTTTGTTTGGCCTTCTAGCCACTGAAATCTAGTAGATTTTCAGTGGCTAGAACACTATTTTGAGAGCCAATATTAGAGGGGGGTGACCCCTTTTCTCATTCTCTTGTTTGGTAGCCTTTTGGGCCTTCCAAAGAGACCCTACCTTGCATGCTTCGAAGTCACTTTCCAGATTCAATTTGGTGAGTTTTAGGACTATCATATTTGATTTTCAGAGTTGATTTGGCTATGCTAAGTGTCCATCTTGTATGTGCTTAAGAATCCCTTGCATAGCCCTCCAAAGGAGCTCATCATTTTTGCATGTGTTGGCTTCATTTCAGTGGTTATTTGGGCCTATTTTCACATGTTTTGTTCACTGATTTTTTCTGTTTTGGTGAGATCCCATATGCTTCACACACTTGCCATGTAAACTGTGTTTGCTAGTCGAAGTTGCATGCTACTTCAGTCCATCATGCGAGCATCTTTTGGCCATGCTTTGAACTGGAAATATTCATGTTTTGGGACTGTCTTGGCTCTATCTTCATGCTTCATGATCAAATAATGCATGCTTTGTATAGCTATAAGTCATTCCATGTGCCTAGTTTTGAGTTGCGGGTTTCATCTCATGCACCGGGTGCCATTTTTCCATGTTTTTGGGGCTGTTTAGCATCATACTTCAGTGCTGGAATTTGCATGTTCATATGCCATGTTTCATCATTTTCCATGCTTAGTTAGAGTTGCATGTTGTATCTTAGGATCGGTCCATGCATTGGACATATTTGTGTGCATCTCGGTTGCCTCATTTCCATCTTATTGGCCACTGATGTGAGTGTGGCTGAGATCCAATCACATTGGTATAAGTCCATCCTGCATTGTGTATGCCATGTTTCAATGCGTTGTGCATGTTATGTTGTTAGCATTGTGTGTGCCATGTAGTTGCATTGCATGTTTGTATGTTTGCTTGCATGCTTAGGTCGCATGTGCATCGTTGTGCATTGCCTCGCCTCTTGATCAACCATGATTGAGGTTGGGTCCCTTGTATGTTTTGTGTGTATTGCATTTGACATTGAAATGCATACTTGACTCTTCGGCCATCATGCATCGAAATACGCAATTGGTGGCCCAAGGGTCGAGGGCCATGCTCCCTTGAGTCCATTGCATGATAGGGGGGTGTGGCCATGCATATATTTGCCTGAAAATTCCATGCCATACACTGCTTGCCCTCTGCTGCTGTCAACTGCAGGTTTCAGCTACAGTGCCGACCGACCATCGGTGGCTGGCCGGTGGTAAAACATTTAGCCGATAAGCCCATCCCCATGGCCGGTGGCGCTTTGAATTGGCCAGTGACATTCCAGGGTGATCAGGAATCAGTTCAGAGGTGCCACAAGAATTTTCACAATCTTCAGAGGATCAGGGCAGTGTAAACAGAGGCAACAGTGCTATGGTAGCGAGTTTTTGGCCGAGACGAGTCAAGCACGCATCATTCACGCACCTCGAGGCGGGGCTGCGACCACCTTTCTTCTGCATTTAATTTGTTAATTAATTAGAAATTTTTGTAATTAATTATTTAGCTTGAGAGTTAATTAATTTGGTGATTTGTAATATTTATTCGGACCCTCCGAGTGAGGGCGAATTTGTAATAAGTGTGGGTGCGTGTGTGTATGTCTTCCAACCCCCACTTCTTTCTCCCTTTTTATTTTTATTTCCTTATTTTATTTACATATAAAACCATTAAAAAAAATTTGCAATTTTTATTTGTTTATTTATTTATTTATGTTATGTTAGTTTATTTTCAAAAAAAAAAAATCAATTTTGTTGACAAAACCTTTTAAGCCAAAAAGCAAGGAAACAAGACAATGAAGGGAGAGGGGTGTCCCTCCCCTATGTAAGACTTCAAACCACCTTCCTTATCACTGAAAATACACTGGTTTTCAGTGGTGAGGAGATCAAAACTGAAGTAAACAAAGCCTTACCAAAGAGGCAACAAAAGGGGCCAAATAAGGCCTAACAAGGTGAGTTTGCACTCAAACTACAAGACAACCTTAATGAAAGTTCTAAAGCATGAAAACATAAGCCCTTGAAGAACCTTTGAAGAACAAATGGTCTAGACCTCTCCTTTTGATCAAAATCAGTCCAAAAACTCAAGAACCAACCCTCCAAGTCCCTCAATATCGGAGCAAGGTGTAATAGTGTGTGTAATGGTGCAAAAGAAAGGTAAAACTACACTTTTAGGCCAAGAAACACACACAAAGGAGGAGAGAGAGGGAGATATAGAGATAGGATATATCTATATGTGAAACCTCTGGTTTTTGCTTCCAAGTCTCTAACCTAGATCAAAGAGGAGAGCCTTCCTCTTATAGGAGTCCCTCTTGCAAAGCTTATACAACAAGCTTGCTTAGAGGGAGATCCCTCCATACACGTGTATGGAGGGAGGCAGAGTTGGTGCCAGCTATCACAGCTGGCACAAAATATCTCCATAAAGTAGATGAACAGTGGTCGGCTGCCCAAAAATGTCATTTTGACAAAATTTAGTGCCGACCGGCATCAAATAGTACCGACCGGCAACAAACAGTGCCGACCGGCAACAAAAAGTGCCGATGGAAGCAAAAACCAGCCGGTGGCTTCTAGCCACTGCCGGTGGTGTGTGGGGATGCCGCACAAGGCATTCCCTGCCCCTCCAAGGCAAAACACAAGTGTTTGGTGCAAAACCAGACACAAAACGGTCGAGTTCGGAGATCCTGAGGTAGGGCGCATAGCCGAGACCTCCAGGAACTCCAAACGAACACAAACATAGATAATCACCGAGTGTTCAAACGGTGACGTCCAAGTCTTGAGGACGGTCAAAAATGGGGTGTCTACACACTGCTGCAAATCACAGGTTTTTGTCTCTCTTTCTCTCTGTCGCTCTCGGTCCTCTCCCTCTCTGTCGATCTGGCTCTCTCTCTCTCCCTCTCTCTCTCTCTCGAGCCATCTCTCTATTTCTAGCTCTCTCCTTCTCTCTCCCTTCCCCTATTTCCCTATTTATCACACTTCATCTAGGGTTTATATGATTTTTGTAGTTTAATTTTGTGTTAATTTTGTAAATGGGTTTGGTTGAAGTGTTTGATTTCTTTGAAATTATGATATTCTTTATGCCCAAAATGGGTTTGATTTTAATCTCTCTCTCCCTCTCTCTCTCTCTCGAGCCATCTCTCTATTTCTAGCTCTCTCCTTCTCTCTCCCTTCCCCTATTTCCCTATTTATCACACTTCATCTAGGGTTTATATGATTTTTGTAGTTTAATTTTGTGTTAATTTCGTAAATGGGTTTGGTTGAAGTGTTTGATTTCTTTGAAATCATGATGTTCTTTATGCCCAAAATGGGTTTGATTTTAATTTTATGGATTTGATTTTAGTTCTATGGGTTTGATTTTAGTTTTATGGCTTTGACAGAGAAGAAATTTTGATGTCAAACCCATAATCAGTGAACAATCTGAAAATTTTTGCTACAGGGTTGTATCATTGATCAAAACCAAACGGTGCTCCTAAGATAATCTTAGCCATAGAGTACAAAAAAAAGTCCAGAGGTACAGGAGGCAAATCTACCATCCCCATCTCCACCTGAACCAGAACTAGTTAAGGTGGAAGCTCTTGTTGCTGGGCCACTTGATCTGTTGGTAATTTTTAGCATCTTTCTAACTTATTAAAGGAAATTCTTAGGATCCTATTGTGAACCTTTACTATGGATATGTTTTTTTACCTGAATTCATGGGAGTCTTATGAAGTGCCTGCATTTTTATTGCTAGGGTTTGAATGACCCTGTTCCAGGTGCTTCAGAATTAGATGAGAAGAATGCTCTGGCATTGGCTATTGTGCCTGTTGTTAAGTTTTCTAGAAATCTAATGATGTAAAGCATTGTACCATGGCTCACATTTTGTGGAGGAATCTTTATTTATTTATTTATTATTATCTTTTGCAATGTCATGTATCCATTGGGTTCTCAAGGCGAACCTTAATAAAATTAACTACATTGGTTCTGTTTTGAGTAATATGAACAAAGAGTAATTTCTTTCTAATTTCTAATCCTCTTTTTTTTTTTTTTCTAATTTCTGATCCTCTCTTTTTTTTCTTTTCTGTCTCTATACGTGTGTATATATATGCAATTTGTAGTTTGGTCTTGTGACTGCATGCGAGCGCCATTGTCCATCTTTCTACATTTTTTTTCAATTGGATTCCCTTTTCATTCGAAGCTATTGTTGGAGTTTGGCAAATATATATATATATATATATATTAACCTCTAATAAAAAAAGACAACAAATCACTAAAAAAACTCTAATGCCAAACCTCTTAGTTTTGTTGATTTGAGAGCTTATCTTATTAGTGACTGACAACACAATGAAGTTGCTTCAACTCATAGTTTACCCAAACCTTCTTTACTTATTACTTCAATATTGTTCGAATTTGGTGATTGTAAATATGTTTTTTCAGTTTGACAAGAATACTCCTTTCATGTATTTCATATCTATACATAAAGACACAGAGATAATAACTTTTTAATCTTTAAATTCAGAGAGAATAACCTAAAGGTATGGATATAAATTCAGAGAGAATAACCATCCATGATGAAGGGATTTAATTTTTATTTTTCTCTCAATTTTTCTCATGGATAAGTTGTTATTTATTTATTTATTTTTAATGTTTCATGATTTTGAAACTTGAAATTTAACTATCTAGATCTAGTTTCTACATGGTTGTTTCATGTAAAGGTTTTGTTTTAATTTAGAAAGGATAATTTATGCATGTAACTGGGTGTGCTGATTAATTCTTCTAGATGTGACTTTTTTTTTTTTATCCTTAGCATTGCTAATATTAATTTTAGTTTTAATTTTTTTTTATAAATAAATACTTTAAGATATTGACCTTTTAGCTAAGTTGGGATTTGGTGCTTATCATTTTTCCATATCATGGTCTCGTATATTTCTCGGTAATATCTCCTTTTTAAATGTTACTTCTAAGCTTTTAAAATATTTAGATTTTCATTGACCAATAAGAGGTAGATCTCTTAACAAGAGGTGAGATATTTTTCTTTTTATTTTCCTTTCGGATCAAATGTCATGTGTGCACTCTTTGGATACTTTTTGTAGGCACTAACTTATTATTTTCATTTTGATTGTTGAGGTCTTGCTGGATCTTTTTTTATTGTATTACTTTTATTCTTTCAAATACATTGCTTTGGCAGACGAAAGTTTGCCAACCTTTTCTTGTATATAACGGTTCTGGTATGGGTAGAGCTTGTTAATTAGGTCGCTGTACTCTTTTGGGTGGCACCAAGGGGTGCCATTTTAGATCTAGTTAATTTTTTGTGATTTGATTATGAATTGGCTTAGTAATTGAGATTTGGATTGTATTGATTGGATTGGCCATCAAGCATTTGATATTTGGCCTAACATCTTAGGCCTGATTCGACTAATTGACTATTGAAATAATGTTGTCATTACTGTGCATATTTCTATGTTCCCTTTGCTTCATGATGACCAATTGATTTAAACACTACAAGAAAATTGGCCTATAACAATGTTTTTTGATATGGCATTTTTTCAAAAAACATTGTTTCAAAAGGTTTTCAAAATATTTTGTAAGTAACTCATTTAAAAAAACACGCGTCTTGGCTGGTGTACTTGCATATTTCCCCTTTTAAGCCCCACGGCTTTTTCATTTTTCCATTTATCTCAGTCCTGAGATAGATCTAGGGCTTCATCACTTCTCTTTCTTATGGTGAAAGTTCACTAGATCGAGCATCGTAGGCTCCAATTTCCAATCATAATATAGTATATAATACAGTGTTTAAAATCAAAATGTATATAGTGTTTAATAAAAACTAAATTATTAATATGACTAAATTATAAATGTATATGCACATAAAATCACATATATCAATTTAAGTAATTACGTTCTTCTATATATTTTTATAGTTTGGTGAAAATGAAGATGTTTCATGCATTATATAAACAAAAATAGAAAAAGAACTGAATTGCAGTATATAGTAGATCATTCCCAGTTTTTGCTTCTTTTTTTCTCTCCCGTATAATCTCAGGAAATACGGTTATTTCTCTTCAAGTCAGGAAGGAGATGCTTCTGTTTATACTTTAGCAGATGGAAGTGTTGGAGATTGATTTGGAGGCTTCCTTTATTCAGCTGGACAATAGGCTAATGAAGCTATTCAGGACCAGTTATCGACTCTCAGTTTTACTAGGTTCATATTCTGCATACTGTTTCTAAGTTTGAATTTGGTCATTTAGGGATTTTATACTTATAGTTTTATACTTATAGTTCCTCTTTGCAGCTTAGCTGTTATATTTGGCGCAGGGCTTGTAACAAGTGGGCAATGATTACAAAGAATGTTACATAACTTTTCAAGCTATGTTGATATATATTATTGCTATTAACTAGTGAAGTAAGTTGTTATCTTAATTGATTTGTAGTGAAATTTGCAGGTGGAAGCTTTTATTCAAGAGGCTTGTTCGTGAAATTGCTCAGGACTTCAAGGTAATTGAAGGGTTGTAATTGTTAAACATTGTCATATCTATTGTAATTATTTATTACCTTAACTTCACTTGCCTTGTATTCTTTGGTAGACACTGTACATTTTAGTCTTGACATTGAGAAATTCTACTTGTGATGAATGAGTTGCCATTACTTATTAATGTTGCAGATTGCCCATCGAATATCATGTTTGAACTGCTTCCTTACAGCTAATTAATACAAATTTAAAAGATGATTTTGTCAGATAATTAAGCTGAATCCAAACTGAAATGATTTTGGGTTATGTAGCCAATACTTCGCCTTTTTAGGTGAAACCAAATGGAGCCTTGGCACTTCTGGGTCTATTTATAGTTGGGTGTGGTCACTGTTTGGTTGTTGAGAGACCTAAGGAGATGAGAAGATGATGAAAATTTGAATTTGATGTTTTATGTTGTGAATTTTCGGCAACAGCGCTGACCATGGTGATTCTCCGGCTTGGTGAGTTTCTCTTTCTTTTTTTTTTCTTTTTTCTTTCTCTCTTTCAAATACTTGGTGTGGAATGTATATAATGAAGAAGCTCTGTAATCTATAGAGATAAGCTTAAAAAATAACAGTCCTCTCTCTCTCTCTCTCTACTTATTAGGGTTTTCACTTTTTTGTGATCCAAATGTGAAAAGGTTGGTAAATTTTTATCCCCAGTTCTTCAATTCTTTTCCATTAATTGTTTCATCTCTATAACATGTGATTTATCTCTATATATGTTAGTGTGATTGTCTTTAACAGTATATTTTGTTATTAGTTGGTTATATATATCGTCTGAATCTATTCTATTCCTTTCCTTTTTCATCTGTTTGGCTACGAAACTTGTTTCCTTATCCACCATAACTTTGATTCACTTCTCACTATTAAGGTTTGCCCAGAAATTTCTTGAAACTTGTGTTTTTTGGGTTCATTTCAGTTTACAAAACTTGTTATTAGCTTTAATTGAAAGCTCTATTTCTAGGCTAATTTGCTTTTGCTAGTTGGGTTTGTGGTTTCATGAAAGTTCAATACTTAAAATACAATCGCTATAGTTTGCAGAAGCATTTGTGCTAAAAGATGATTACACTTGGGTCCATTTGGCTGGAGGGTTTGTTTTAATGTGCCAAACCTTCCATATTTCTTCAGTAGAATATGCTAAGTTCTAAAAATTTTATAATGTTTGGTTTTTAATTTCTTTCCATGTTATACATAGACATAGAGTTCTCAAAACTATAACTTAATGCAATATTTGGGTAAACTTTTTTTCTCACAAATATTGAGGCAATGTATGGCTCACTAGAATGATTTTGGTTAAGAAAATGGAATGGCTATTCCTTGACCTCCGAATGGAATGGCCAATCTCCTAAATTGGTGAATTGTGATTCTATATGTACTTTTCCTTCCTTTTTACGGAACCAAACATGGGAAATGGGGTTTCCGACAGAATGACTATTCTATTCCAGCCTTCCCTTCAGTGTACCAAACATATAGAGAATATTAATATTTTTGAGAAGTCTGGATAGTGTATTGAAAAGCCAATAATCATTATTAAGGAACAAAATGTTGTTTCTTATTCATTATGTATTTACTCTTGCTGCTTGAAGGGACTGAATATAATTTTCTTTTGGTGTGCTTTTGTGTTTGCAAGTATTCATGAAGTAAGTTTGCTTGAAGGGACTGAATATAATTGTCTTATTTCCAAACATCTATATATTAACTAAATAATGTTGCCTCTATTGATGCCAATTGAATATCTGCCCTTGGAAGATGTGAACATGCATTGACAGAGCCATATTTGGCTGTGCACCACAAGCTTTTGGCCTATGCAAAAGCTGTTTCCATATATAGAAACAAATACCAAGTATGCTGTCTGATGTCATAAATTACTGATTACAAATTTCAGTTTCATAACATGTATTGATGAATTCTCATTCGATTTGAAACTTTATCGGGTTTTGGTCATAATCGAATGCAAATCAAGATGGATTTTATTTTTTTAATTTTTTTTTTGTATTCAAAGACTAGTGGCATCATGTAAATTCGCAAACATCTATAATGTGATCTTGAATTTGATCGGTCTTGTATGCAAGGTTCAAGGAATAAAATTATGTAGCTTTCCATCTATTATGTATGAAGTTATTATTTCCAATTGGAATGTATACTGGGTTTGTATAGAAGTTGACATTACGAGTTATTCTTTTTTGTTTGATGGTTGTAAGTGAAATATGTGTTATGGAATGGGTGATAATATATACATATTGTTTTGTGTTTATACCTGTTACAGGTTGCGGTGGATACATATAGATCGTGGACAAATTAATTAAAATAAACAAAATAAAACATAAAATGATGTTTTTGGCGACTAAACAATTGGTAGCCAAAAATGGAGTTAAATATTTTTAGCGACTAAATAGTTAGTAGTTAAAAAAGAATTAAATCTTTTGGTGACTAAATATTGAGTAGCTATTTAAAAAAACGCTTTAGGCGACTAATTATTTAGTAGCCAAAAAAAGGAAAAACACTTTTGGTGACTAAATATTTAGTCGCCAAAACATAAAAATTATATGATAGACGACTAAAATTTTAGTAGCTAAATAAAAAAAATTAGACTTTAGACGACTAAACTATTTAGTAGCTAAACAACAAATTTGACTTTCGGCGACTAAACATTTAGTAGCTTAAAAAAGTTAGATGAACCAAAAAAGAAAATTGGCAACTAAAACTTTGGTCGCCCTAGATACCTCAAGTTTTGGCAATAAAAATTTTAGTAGCTGAAAATGTGATGTTAAATTAAATTGAAAGCTTTTAGCGACTAACAGATTAGTCGCCAATTTAGCCTAATTAGCGACGAAAAATTATTTTTGTCGCCAATACATTTATTTTTGGCGCCTAAAAAATTAGTCGCCATTTATAGGACTTTTGGCGACTAAAGATTTTTTAGTCGCCAACACCTTTCCTGACAATCTTCCCGCGACAAATCCGGCGACCAAAGTATTTAGTCGGGAAATATTTTCGGCGACTAAAATCTTACTTTTGGCGACTAAAAGTTTAGTCGCCAAAAGTGTGATTTCTTGTAGTGGATCAACCTCAGGCACATGTCTCTTTCCATATTATTTTGATCAAAATGGAATGAATCTAATAGTTTAGGGATAAAGTGAGAATATAATCAACACTCTTAAAACATTCATTACCAAGATTCATAGTGTTTAGGGTAAAATTCACTTTATCCCTTTATGGTTTGGGTTTAGAGCACATTCCTCATAGTTCAAACATAGGCAAAAACATCCCTTGTGATTTTGGACTAAACTGTAACGATTACTTTCTCATCCAAATTGACCGAAAGTGTAATACACTTTTCAATTTTGAGAGGGAGCCTAAATTTTTTTGGAAATAAAAGTAAAATCAAAATATAAAAAGTCAAATCTATCCTTCATTTTCTTCTTCATTCACTTTATCAGCTTCCTCGATTCATCTTCATCTACCTCAAAACCCTGAAAACTCTTACCTGCTACCTGTAGACGCGCCCGTGGGCCTCACTACAGTTCAGACTCAATTTGTGTCACGGTCCTTAATCTGAACCAAAGAGTTCAAATCCGGCAAATCGTTTTGAGAAACAGATTTTTGAAAAGAAGTGCCAAACATGGACTGCCTTACCAGATACAGAGTCGCCACCTAAATATTTTTTATGGGGGAATTTAGGAAACCTGACTCGGTGCCAAAGGTCACGTGTCCGTCATCACCAAAGTTGCCTCGGCTCGGGGGCTTGGGTACGATTGGGGAAGGTTAGCTATGAGCACCCCCTCTCGCCCGATCTGAAGATCGGCCTCTACTAACCATGATATCCGTTTTTGAAAACGTTATGTGTTCTTATTCCATTTATTAGCCTAGAATTACTATGTTATGCACACAGCAAACAAGTATAGACCAAATCACCTAAATTGGAACAAAACATTGCATGTTCGCTCTGAAGATGGTTTGTTACTCGCAAGTAAGCTAAAATGCAGGTTTTGCCACCCTCGAGTGGGCTTTTAGAAAAGATGGTTTTGCCACTATCTAGTGGGCTTAAAACTCACAGTTTTAATGCATTATTCCAATTTAGGTAATTCAACCTCCATCCACAGGCATTCGAGCAGTTATATCACATAAGCAGCTAGCCTCATGGTAATCATGCTGTTATGGCAACACTCACACGCATGCGGTATGCTAAAGCATAAATGCTTACCAAGTACTCTAAGCCAAAACAGAAACTAGTTAGTAATCATATGCATGATCCTAGTTTAAGATGGCTAATGCAACACATGCGAAATGCAACTAGAAATGGGCTCGGCTGTTCTAAACATGGCATGTGAAATGCTACAACTAACACATATTCAATTTGGAATTGAAACACAATGCAGTTAGCATGATGTGCCGAACCTGGTGCATGCAAGACAAATGTATGAATGCACGTATGCATAGCATAAGGTATGCTAATTTAAATATGCCCTAGTCTACCATCATAAGCGGGTAAATAAAAGGGAAAAAAGACGTGGGGTTGGAAGACATACACACACTCACGCACACTTATTACACAATTGCCCTCGCTCGAAGGGTCCGAATAAATATTACAGTCCGAATGAATAATGCTAAATTAATTATTACATAAGTTCCAATTAATTAACAAATTAAACAAAGAATTAAAGTGGCCACAGCCCCTACCTCGAAATGCGTGGATGATGCATGCTTGACTCGTCTTGCCCAAAAATCCGTACCATGCCACTGTTGCCTCTGTTTACACTGCCTTGCTCCTCCGAAAATTGTACAACTCCCAAGGTGCACTCTCTGGACACTGGGGAGCATCACCGACCAAGTGGGGTTGCCACCGGCCATGTCTGGATGGTTATCGGCCATTTTTAAATCCATCGGCAAACAATTAATGGCCGGTCGGCAGTGTAGGTGGCCGGCCGGCCAAAGCTTCCCGCAGAACCTGTTTTTGACAGCAGCAGAGGGCAGACAGTGCATGGCAAGAAAATTCAAAGCAATGTATGCATGGCGATTCTCCCTATCATGCAATGGACTCAAGGGAGTATGGCCCTCGACCCTCAGGCCATCAATCACGTACTTCAATGCATGACGGCCCAAAAGTCAAGTGTGCAACTTTGATATCAAATGAAATGCAAGCACAAAACACATCAAAGGGCCCCAACCCCTATCATGGTAGATCAAGAGGCAAGGGAATGCACAACGATGCACATGCGACCTAAGCATGCAAACAAACATACGAATATGCAATGCAACTACATGGCACACACAATGCTAACAACATAACATGCACAACGCATTGAAACATGTTATACACAATGCAGGATGGACTTATACCAATGCGAGTGGGTCTCAGCCACACTCACATCAGTGGCCAATAAGATGGAAATGAGGCAACCGAAATGCACACAAATATGTCCAATGCATGGACCGATCCTAAGGTACAACATGCAACTCTAACTAAGTATGGAAAATGATGAAACATGGCATATGAACATGCGAATTCCAGCACTGAAGTATGATGCTAAACAGCCCCAAAACATGGAAAAACGGCACCCGATACAAGAGATGAACCCCGAAACTTGAAACTAGGCACACAGAATGACTTATAGCTATACAAAGCATGTATTATTTGATCATGAAGCATGAAGACGGAGCCAAGACAGTCCCAAAACATGAACATTCCCAGTTTAAAGCATGGCCAAAAAGTGCTAGCAAGATGGACTAAAGTAGCATGCAACTTTGACTAGCAAACATGGTTTACATGGCAAGTGTGTGAAGCAAATGTAATCTCACCAAACCAGCAAAAATCAGTGAACAAAACATGTGAAAATAGGCCCAAATAAGCACTGATATGCAACCATGGTATGCAAAAATAATGAGTTACTTTAGAGGGCCATGCAAGGAGTCATTAAGCACATGCAAGATAGACATTTGGCATGGCATAAAAAACTATGAAAATCAAATATGGTAGTCCCAAAACTCACCAAATTGACCTTAGAAAGTGACTCCAAAGCATGCAAGATAGGGTCTCTTTGGAAGGCCAAGATGACCACCAAACAAGTCAAGGTGAGAGGGGGTCACCCCCCCTCTGATTTGGAGGCTCAAAATAGTGTTCTAGCCACTGAAAATCCACTGGATTTTAGTGGCTATAGGGCAAAACAAAGCATGCAACAAGAGCTTAGGTGTAAGGCTCAAAATAAGGGACAATCAAGCATACAAGAAAACATATGACCTCAAAAAAGAAAATGCCCTTAATAAAACATAAATATTATGTCAAAATGAGACTTTTTTCAGTTTATGACAAATCTCAAAAATGAACACAAATAGGGCTAATCTATCATGCAAAAATGGCCCTAAAAGAGAGAATAGAGACAAGGGACAAAAGCTGGCCTCAAAAAGTGAAGAGCCCTTCAACAAAGTTTAAGAGGGACTCAAAATGAAGCACTTTACAGTTTATGACCAAGTCCAAAACAGCTCACAAATAAGACTAAAATACCATGCAAAAATAGGCCTAAAAGAGGGATTAAGCACAAAGGGTGAGGAGAAGACCTCAAACAGCAAAAAGTCCTTGATCAAACATGAAGAGGAGCTCAAAATATGACTCTTTCTAGTTTGGTTCGGAGCCCAAAAATGTAAGCAAAAGGAGCTAAAACATAGAGCAAAATAGTGCAAAAAAGGGGAATATAGGAGCTTACCCTTGTAGAACAACAACACAACAGCTTTTGGTCCAAGGAAATGAGCTTCTAGCCTCTAGAAATCAACCTCAAGTTGCTGGAATGGAGTATGGAGGTTGTAGGCTATGAGTGGTAGTGTAAAGGGGGGCAAGAACCTTAAGGTTTGAAGGGTTTGGAAGAGAGAGATAGGGAGAGAGTTGAGAATTTTAGAGAGAGAGGAAAATGTTTTTTCTTCTTTCAAGTTGTCTCTATTTTCTTCTCTCCTTGTGTGTCTTTTTCTTGTGAGAGAGATTGATTGATATAGAAATATATCAATCTACAGCTCCTCAGAGCTCCCACGTCCAGGCATGGGCTGGGGTATGGCCTGGAATGACAGCTGTCAGCTGTCTACAGAAATATCTGTTGAAAACCACATTTGGCTGGCCGGCCATCAAAGTGGCCGACCGGCAGTCAAATTGGCTGGCCGGCCATCACATTTGGCCGATTGAAAATCAAGGTGGCCGATGGGCAGGGGACATGGTCGACAGGCTCCCCCCTGTCCTCAGGAACACATCCACAAGCTCTTGGTGCAAAACCAGACACAAAACAGTCGAGTCGAGAGATTCTGAGGCAAGACGCGCAGCCGAGGCCTCCGGGAACTCAAGACGAACACAAACATGGATGTTCACCGAGTGTTCAAGCGGTGACGTCCAAGTCTTGAGGCGCGGTCAAAAATGGGGTGTCTACACTACCCACTACTTCCAATCACAAATCTACCCTCTCCAACTCCCACCCACTGCCACCCATCTCTCCTTGTCAACCATTATAGCCACCCAATCTCCCCTTTCCGATCGTTGCCATTGTTGCTGCTGCTGCTGCTGCCCCTCCCCTTTACAATTTTAATCCGTCGCAAAAAGTTTTTGTCATGCCTCATATCCGTCTCTAATACTTTTTGCGACGATTTTTTACATTTAGCAACGGTTTTTATCCATTGCTAAAAGTTTATTTTTTGTAGTGAAAGTAAGTTTTTTTTTACGTAATTTTAAAATATATTACTTAAGACAAAAAAAATATTAAAAAAACTATGAAATTTTCAGTTGGATCCCAAATACCACAAAAGATAATAAGGGGAACATCATGATACACTCCCAAAAAATGAGAAATTATAATACCTTGGAAAGTAAATAAAATTTTTTTACTAAAAGGTGGATGTGCGAATGTTTTATGATTTTATTGCACAAAAAGTTATACTCTATGTATTTGTAAGGATAAATTATACTTTGCCCATTTTTTGTTTGGCTTTTTTTTCGCTTTGGTTTTTAAATTTCATTTTTATCCATTTTAGTCCTTTATATTTTAAGTTTTTCTCAAAAACTGAATTATGTTCAAAATGAGACATAAAATGATATATTGACAACCACGTGACATAAAATATTTTATTATATAACTCATACCTATAACACAATTCTAAATCGTAATATAATAACAATTTTTATGTTATGTGACAGTTAACATATCAGATTCTGTCTAATATTGATCAAAAATTAATTTTAAGAATAAATTGAAAAAATAAAAATATAAAGAGTTGAAGTCAAACGAATAAATTTTAGAAAATAAAATGAAAAAATAGTAAAACATAAAGTGGGCAAATGTAATTTACTCTTGGTAAGAAATTACACCAAGCATGCCCACATCAAGGAATTTGGCCCGGCCCAGCCCACTATCGGGCCATGCGATCTCTCACTAAAATTTGGGTGGGGTTGAGTCACATGAAAAAAATTTAGGCCAAAGTCCACTCAAAATTGAGTCTCAGGCCTAGTCTCGGGATAGGCTGGGCTTTTTTTTTTTTGGGTTACTAAAAATAATTGATAGATATTATATATATATATATATTATTTATGAGGGATAAAAATAAAAGAAAAATTGTACTGTAATATTTTAGTTATAATTAATGAGATGTTTGATTATGTTTCATGTGATTTAATTATGACTTTTTTTTTTTAGTTATGACTAAAAAAGTATAAAATCATGCCATTTTTTTCTTTCGTTATAAGGTATGTACATAATCTTTTTCAAAAAAAAAAAATTAAATGAATAATTTTTTATATATCAAAATAAAATGAAATATTACAATCACTAAATTAAATAGATAACATTTAAATAAATAATTTTTATTTCAAAATGAAATAAAATATTATAAAAAATTTTAGGCCAATTGAGCCGGACCCGAGTTTTAAAACAGACTATCCAATCCCAAGCCCAGAGTCTTAGATTGGGCTCGGGCCTATACCTGACTTGACGGGGTTAAATCGGGCCGTAGACAAACTTCGAATGAATCTCGGGTCGATGGTCAGATTTACACCCTTACCCATATCTATACATTACAGAGATAAGTGGTTGGAGATGGGTCTCCATTGTTGGATTGAAAGGCTACCAACGGGAGGAGTAAAGAGGCAACCAATATGCGGATGAAGTGGAAAGTGGGTGCAATGCAATCACTTTTTGCCTTGTTAGTCAATCGATGTGATGATGAAGGTTCGTACCACTTCCTTTGGCATTAACGAACGACTAGAGTATGGAAGAGTCTAGAGGGAGCCAACCAATTTATGAGAAGTTATTTGATGATTTCCAGACAAAATTAGATTGTGTCTTTAAGAGTTTGTAATTAATAGTGAAAAGACTCATGACTTTATGATAGAAGTGAGAAATAATAAAAAAAACTTAATATTTGATAATTGGTAAAAAATTATGGTATTTTTATACTGTGTTTGATTGAGGAATTTGAAAAAAAAAAAGAGAAAGATATGT
>NW_021025769.1:882298-898868 GCF_004153795.1 Camellia sinensis
CAAAATAGCACAAAATGGGGCCTTTCAAGGCCTAAGAGGGGTCAAACACCTCCAAACCACAAAACACTCTAAACAAACAATTTAGAGGGCCTAAAAACAGAACTTTTTTGTATTATACACCAAGCTCAAAAATGAATTTAAGACAGATAGAAATACAATGCAAAATTGGGGAATAAAGAGGCAAAATTGTTACCCTTGAAGACCCCTTTAACAATGATGCTCCAACAGCTCCTTCTTGGTTGAAAACAGCTGCAAAACTTCAAAACCAACCTCTTAGAACCTCAGTAGCTAAGTGAAGGTGAAACACTATGTGTTTGTGTGCAATAGTAAGACACAAATGCACTTTAACACACACAAGAGGGAAATATAGAGATAGAAAGTGTATGGTTTCTAACCCTAGAACTCAAAACCCTAAAAATGGCTGTCTAAAAATATCTTAAGTCTCTCAAGTGTCTAACCCTAAAGCCAAGAGACAAGGCTCTCTCTTATAGAGCCTTTTGTCTTGTAAAGCTTACAAGACAAGTTTCCAAAGAGGGAGATCCCTCCATACACGTGTATGGAGGGGAGCCAAAAGCAAGACAACTGTGACAAAATATCTGAAAAAGCAGATGCACAGTAGTCGGCCGGCCAAAAATGTCATTTTGACAAAAAGGAGTGCCGACCGGCAACAAATAGTGCCGACCGGCAATATACATTGCTGATGGAAGCAAAAACCAGCCGGTGACCTCTAGCCATTGCCGGTGATGTGTGGGGATGCCTCACAAGGCATTCCCTGCCCCTCCAAGGCAAAACACAAGTGTTTGGTACAAAACCAAACTCAAAACAGTCGAGTTCGGAGATCCTGAGGCAAGGCGCATAGCCGAGACCTCCGGGAACTCCAAACGAACACAAACAAGGGTGATCACCAAGTGTTCTAATGGTGACGTCCAAGTCTTGAGGACGGTCAAAAATGGGGTGTCTACACCATGAAGCTGCGAACTTCTGTCATATTAGTCGGTGTAGGCCAATTCACAATTGCCTCTATTTTTTGCGGGTCCACTGAAATTCCTTCCTTGTTGATCACATGCCCTAAGAAAACAACCTCATCCAACCAAAACTCACATTTCTTTAGTTTAGCGAACAATTTCCTTTCCCGAAGTATTTGTAAAACAGTCCTCAAGTGATGCTCATGTTCAAGTCTATCTTTAGAGTATATCAAAATATCATCGATGAAGACTACAACAAACTCATCAAGGTAGGTTTTAAAAATTCTATTCATTAAGTCCATAAATGCTGTCGGAGCATTAGTCACTCCAAATGGTATAACAAGAAACTCAAAATAACCATACCTCGTTCTGAATGCGGTTTTCTCAACATCCTCTGCCTTAACTTTCAGCTGATGATATCCAGATCTCAAATCAATCTTAGAAAACACCTGTGATCCCTGCAACTGGTCAAATAAGTCATCAATACGGGGTAAGGGATATTTGTTCTTTGTCGTTACCTTGTTCAATTCCCGGTAATCAATGCACAGGCGCAAAGTACCATCCTTCTTCTTTACGAATAACACTGGTGTACCCCAAGGCGAAGTGCTAGGCCGGATAAACCCTTTATCAAGAAGGTCTTGCAACTGTTCCTTTAATTCTTTCATTTCGGCAGTAGTCATTCTGTAGGGAGTTTTAGAAATAGGCTGGGTGCCTGGCACAGTTTCAATGGTAAACTCGATCTCCCTATCTGCCAATTCCTCTGGTAATTCATTCGGAAACACATCCGGAAATTCTCTAACAATAGGAATATTATCCAATTCAACATTCTCAGATTGTTTAGACAACACATAGCACAAATAACCCTGGCACCCTTTCCTGATCAGTTTACATGCTTTCATTGCAGCTATCAAATAAGGTGGAGGCACTACCCCATTACCCACAAACACAATCTCTTTCTGTTCTGGTAGATTAAATACAACCCTTTTTGTCACACAGTCTATGGTGGCACAATACATGGTCAACCAATCCATGCCCAAAATTACATCGAAATGTCTAAAGTTCAAGGGCAACAAATCTACATATAGGGTAGCATCCTCGATATGCATGTCACAAAACCGATATATATATAATCACATAACACAGATTCCCCCGATGGAGCAGACACACATAACAAATATGGCAATAACTCTAGGGGTCTATTCAGTCTAGATGCAAATGTATATGTCACAAATGAGTGCGTTGATCCAGAATAAATTAATACAAAGGCATCCTGATTACATATTGAAACCTGAGACAACGGCATTGGCATTCCGTGTATCACCCGGAACAAGTGCAAAAACTCTCCCCTGTCTCACTGTATCCCCAGTAGTAGCAGATTTCAAAGTGTTCCCCGGCTTCGGGATCGATACAGTGGAACTAGCTGCTAGTTTCCCACTGTTCTAATTACATTCTCGGGCTATGTGCTCTTGCTTCCCACATTTGAAACAGGCTCCTGATGCACGGTAACAAACTCTAGATGGGAGCTGTGTCTCAGGAAGAACTCGAAGTATTTGAGGAGCCCGTGTTTCGCTTTTTCAGAAATTTCTTCTTCGAAAAGAAGCCTTGTCTTTTGTTGCCTTTCCATTCTGTTACTGGCTTAGCTTGTCTGGCTATGTTAGCCTCTGATATGATGGCTCTGTCAAGCACCCCAATGTAGGTCTCCAACTTCAGGACATTCACCCTCTCTAGGATATCACTGCGGAGCCCACCTTCAAAATGTCTTGCCTTCTTATAGTCCGTGTCAATTACATGTGGTGCAAACCTAGCCAATTCAGTGAATTTGGCCTCATACTCAGCTACAGTCATGCTGTCTTGCTTGAGTTCCATGAACTCTGCCACTTTCTTATCCCAGACACGCTGCGGGAAGTACTTGTCATAGAATATTTCTAGAAACTTTACCCAGTCAACATCCTTATGATTTTCTCGCATCAACATCCACCATCTTCTTGCTTCGTCTTCTAGCATAAAAGTGGCTAGAAGCACTTTCTGAGTCTCGGAACAGGGGAACACTTCAAATAATTTCTCAATGCCGAGGACCCACGCTTCAGCTTTCAATGGATCTAATCCCCCGTGAAACTGTGGTGGTTTCATTTTCTTGAATTCCTTAGTGAGAGCTATAATCCAGTCATCATTCTGATGATCTGGCACGGGTGGTGCCGGAGGTGGAGGTGGCAGGTGTGGTTGCTGCCACTGTTGTTGCCACTCCTGTTGCTATCTCAAAGCTTCTGCCATTTCCTGTACAGTCTTTCCATCCTATCCAATCTGGCAGTTGACGATTCTTCTATTTCATCTCCTCTGGTTCTCACCATCTGATTAAATTTGTATTATATTTTATACAAAAGGTACACAAATATGCATGTAACAAGGAGCATACATATTCAGGTAATTTGCAATGCAAGTAATTCACAACTTATAACTTATAATTGTTCATATCAAAACATTTAAGCATAAAATCAATGCTTCCAAATTCATATTTATCACATGAATGCATCCTAGATCTTATCTAGACGCTTATTGCTCTTTTTGGACAAGTGTGTGAGTTATTAACTCGTGCTCTGATACCACTCTGTCACGACCAGAACCCGCCCCTATGGGTTAAGGACGTAACCGGCCAATAATCCTGAGATTACCTACGGCCTCAAACCAAAATAGACATAACTCGACAGAGTAAAGGGGCCAAACGGAAGCAATAATCAAAAAATTTGCCCATAGAGTCGTGCTTATATGCACTACGAAACAAACCATACTCATATACGTTAATAACCCACAACAAGTACAGTATCACAAAATCCTTTACAGACAGGATCATCCAAACTAAGTCAACCCATATCAAAACTATATACAAATGTACACAAAGTCCTTACCAACAAGACAAACTATAAATACATAACAAAATGGCAAGAATGGGTCTCGTACGTGAGACACAAGGCTGACTCTCCAAAACTCATGTTGTTCCTGGCAGACTTCACTGGGGCTGGGTTTGGACTTCCCTCGGCTCACCTACAAACACATGAATGAGCGTGAGCGATAGCCCAGTGAATAATATCGAATACATAAATTACATAAGCAATATGAAGAACAACATGCTCCAAACGGCCTTGGGCCCAATGCATATTTCTGCTTAACAAATATACACTCATACAAAATTCGGATCAAATGACTGTAGCTATTTCTGCTTAACATATATACACTCATACAAAATTCAGATCAAATGATTGTAGCTCCAAACATATTGGCCTTTGGCCCAATCAAATTTCCATTCATGTCAAAACGGCCTTCGGCCCATTCATCTATGTCAAAACGGCCTTCGGCCCATTTATTTTTGTTAAAACGGCCTTCGGCCCATTCATTTACGTCAAAACGGCCTTCGGCCCATACATTCGTGTCAAAACAACCTTAGGTCCATTCGTTTATGTCAAAATGGCCTTCGGTCCACTCATTCATGTCAAAACGACCTTCGGTCCATTCATTTCTATCAAAATGACCTTCAGTCCATTCATTTCTATAATGTCAAACTTTTGTCCACAATCCCAATTAGCAACTCATAAAGCTTATAAGGGAAATAACAATTGGACATTGACAAGCTTTCAAATATCGATATTACTCACAGTGGTCGTCTTGTGGATTCGCCTTGGAGCTTGACCCTACACATTCCATGAACACAAAAGGGTCATTATCAATTCAACCCGTTCTTTAATTCACATATTCCTCTTTAGGCTTTATTCTTATCTCATTAACTCATTTACAATGCTTAACACATGCCTAAGAGTGCTTACAAGTGAAAGAGAACGAAAAACAAAACACAGAACGAGCATATAAAATTTCAGAGAATAGGGTCCCCGCTCGAGCGTCAACTTCCCCGCTCGAGCGGACCCTTAAGGCCTGCAAAAGTACTGGTTGCATGAAAAATACGCTCGAGCGTGGAATAGAGAGCTTGAGTGGAAGGCTTGTCTGCAAAACTCCTTGCTCGAGCGTGAGATATCTCGCTCGAGCGGACATCCAACTCTGCAAAAAGTGCGAGGAGCACGATTTCTCCGCTCGAGCAGCCCTTCCCCCGCTCGAACGGAAGTCAAAATTCTAGAAATTCCAAGTTGTGTTCTTGAGCTCCAAATCGATTTTCCAGCTACATTACTTGCATGCAATGGCTCAAATCTCAAATATAATCATTCTAACATGGCACCAATGCAAGATTATAACATTATGAAACTCAATCTCTTGATTTATCTACATGCATGTCCCAAAATATGTCAAACCCAACACCAACATAGCAAACTCATGCATTCAAGCTCATATCTTCTCAAAGTGTACATGCATGTGATGAATTAGCCACATTCTCAACTTAGATAACACAAATGGTGATCGAAACATGAGTTTCCTTTAACATTTCACATGGATTATACACATTTGTGTTCAAACATGCAATTTCAAAGTAAGTCTTTACATGCATGTACATATTAAGCTTCAATTCAACAAATCCAACACAATTTCACGTCAATCTCACTCTTGATCACCAAATTAGCTTGAACACACACAAAATTACAAACTATAATCCAAGAATTACTCACCTAAAAGCTTTAATCTTCTAAGCTCTAGTCAATTCTTGAGCTAAATCTTCAAATTCCAAAGATTGGGCCAACAATTACACAATTCTCTCCCGTCTCTACAGCCGGCTCTCTCTATGTTTTTGAGTCCCAAGTTCAGTCAAATGAGGTGAATAAGAGAGAGTGGGGAGTATAGAGACTTACAACAAAACCCACTAAGGCCAAATAATATTAATAAAGTAATTGGGCTCTAATTTATCAATTAAATCGACTTAATCTGACCCGAATCAATTTTTCAATTAAATTTCACTGTAGGCTCTAAAAATTACGCTAATCACAATGGCGTAATTAATTTCGAGTTCTGTGGCCGATAAGGCCTTCAATTTAATTTTCAAAGCAGATTATTCAAACAGATATTCCTACGGTGAACAGATAAAACTTCAAATTCACATATTTTCATATAATGGCACATAAAATCATGCTAAGCACATAATCATACTCAAATTAAGGACCAATTAGCATACTACGAAACAGGGGTATCACATCCTTATTCGCTTGTCTATGGGATGGAAGTTGTTCTGCCAATTCAAATAGAAGTCTCGTCGCTGCAAGTTATGGATGAGTGTCAGATAGTAGAGGCGGACTGGCAGCAAAGCAAGTTTGAAGAACTGATGTTGTTTGATGAGAGAAGGCTGAAAACATTGTACCATGTTCAGGGCTATCAATGCAGAATTGCTAGGGCTTTTAACAAGAAGGTTAAGTCCCGGAATCTCGAAGAAGGGGATTTGGTGCTGAAAGACAACCGAGCTCCCATTCATGACCTTAGGGGCAAGTTCAGACCCAATTGGACTAGTCCTTACATCATCAAAACTATCTGGTTGGGTAGAGTTGTTATTCTCATGGACTAGAATGGCCTAGAATTTTCCCAACCGATTAACATGGACAAGTTGAAGAAATATTAACCCTGAGAGGCTCGCTAGGCCAAAAATCTGGAAGGGCGACCTAGGCAAAAGTTAGAGCATGAAAAATTAGAAATAAAGAAAAACTGAGCTCGCAAGGTTAAAAACCCTAAAGGGCAACCTTGACAAAAGTTAGAGCGCAAAAGGAGAGTGTTAATACTCGGGTGAACCCGAATTGAACTACGTAAGGCCTGATTCCCATCTTCGGGAGACGTAGGCAACTTCATCTTGAAGTTCGGCTGTAAACACCTCCAATTCAACTGTCCTGTCCATGTGTTTGATCAGGTCATCTTTGTCTGTTCTTTGCCTGAGGGTTCGATTCTTTACTCTGAGGCAAAAAGCTGGTTACAATGTAGAGCAGTAGTGTTCAAATAAGGGGCAATTATCATCTCTTGATTCGGGGTTATACATCTCGAGGATTGATTCCATGCGTGTCAAGTGGTTTTGTTCAAAATTTACCTTTTACAACTTAGACCATTTTTGGACCAAAAAGGAAAATTTTCAGTGCTCACAACTTTAATTTCATTGATTTCAATACAAAGTTCTCCAACTCTCAATACAAATCAAAGTTACTTTTATTACATCGAAAAAACTTGAAAAGAAAGGTGAAACCAATAAACTAGAGGCATAGATGAGTCAGGTGCTCCTGCGTCCTCCATCCGTGCTTGTGGAAGCTTCTGAAGCCAAAGTGGGCCCGGTTTGTGCCTTATCCTCAAGCCAAGCCAAACACTCACTAGAAAGGGCGCAACTGAAACTAAAGGCAGTGGGCAAGAAGCTCTCTCGTCCTCCAAGCAATCTGGTACCTAGCCAAGTGTGAACCTCGAATGGGAAATGATACTAGGTACTCTACCCCCTCCTCCGGGAAGGTCTAATCATGCCCAAACTGACGTCTGAACCAGAATGCGAAGTAGAACATACAGTGTGTCAAGCTAATTAGTTGAATGCCAGGTTACCGAGCCATGCTGTAACTCATCTCAATCAGGTTAAGCCAAGGGCAACGCCAAGCTATGTCAACAACAGATCTGTTACACATCCAGTGGCACCACCATCCCTCATTCAGAAAATCCACTAATCGGTGGTGGAAGAAATAGCCTCGAGCTGGGTACTCAGGACAAGAGTCCACTACCTTCAGCTTATCCATAAGCCACACCTAGGAAGGGATGCAAGAATATAGAAATGTATGTTGAGAGAAAAGCGAGAAAAGGGCTTTGAGAGAAAAACAAAGCATGAGTGCCGAGCGATGTAAGAAACTCATATAAGAAATGGTGGGAAACATTACCTGAAGAAGGAGTGGACTCCTTGCGAATCTGGTAGTCTCCCACCGATGGAAGGCATCAAAGCCCATCAAAGTCTCAGCCAACACCAAACCAATGCAACTCTTGCTTTGTTTCAAACCTTGGGCCACTTCAACCAACCGAATGCTAGATACGCCAAAACTAGGAGCAAGAAGGAAATGAGCTAACATACATAAGCAGAAGGCATGTTGTCGAAAACCCCGCCAAAGACGGTTGCCACGGTCACCGGCATCGAAAAATTGATGTATCAGACTAGGAATATCCAGTTCTCTGTTGTGGGCCAAAGATCGAGTCTCATGCAGAGTGAGCCCACACATCCGTCCCAAAGCTTGAGCATGGCCAAAACGAGGATGAGGCGTGATTTCTTCAACGCGTCAGGATATTAACGCCTGAAATTCTTCAATTGTCGGGCACATTTATTGTTCCCCGAAGCTAAAGACGTGTGTAACCAAGTCCCAGCACCTAGCCGCAGCATAAAGGAATGGAAAACAAAGTAGAGTTCAACTCAACGAAAAAAAGTGCATTTATACCGAAACCCCAGTAATTCACCTTTTACGAGCCATCTAAAGTCATAATCCAATCCGAGAGTCTTTCAGTGAAAAATGGCTCCATTTGTGAAGAATTTGCAGCTGAAATGAAGAATTCATGAAACTCAACCTTTTGTAGAAGATAAGGTAATGAGTGGAAGCCAATTGTCAACAATCTAGAGGTTCTGCACATTGATGGCCGGCAGGCTACCTTGGTGGCCAGCAGGGCATCTCTTGTGGCCAACAGGTGGCCGGCAAACTCCTCTTCTAGCTGGCAGCCTTCCTCTTAAGCCTGCTGCCCACCTGTGTGCTGAGTAATGCTAAAAACACGTGTTTTGTTCTGCTCTTTGTGTGTTTTCAGGTCTTGTTTTAAGTCCTTTTGGTTTTAGCAAGTTTGTTAAGCTGTATTTGAGTTGTTTTTTTTTGTTTTGTTTATTGAGTCGTAGTTATTTCGTTTATCGAGTTGTATGTTGCATTTTGTACTTTGTTTGTTGGTCGGTTCGTTACCCGACTAAGAATTTTGTTTCAATCAAGTGCTTTTGGCCATTTCAATTCCTATGTCCATTTCATGCATATATGGTGCTCATGATGCAAAAATGATAACACACTTTTCATAAAAACTGCGAGGTTTTATTCCAATCATGGCTTTTTTACAAAAGAGGAGTACAAGTTTTAAAGCAATAAAAATTCCTAGAGCTATACAATGTGCTAATGCTACTAACAAAAAGAAACTAAGCAAAAAAAAGTACAAAAATCAGTGCCAGTAGCCTTATGGCTGAGAGGCTGTCTTCGTCCTCTTCCTCGAAGGAGAAGACTCTAGGGCACTATCTCCATCGACTCCGCTGTCTAAATCAGTCTCTAAGCCAAAACTAGAGTCGACGTCATCTCCACTCTCTGCTCCAGAACCCTCCTTAGCATCATCGCCTCCACTCTCAGAACCCAAGCCGACGTCATCATCTCTACTCTCAGACGATCCAGAGTGCTGACTCGCTACCTCTTCCGAGCCACTAGTCTTGGCATCATCATCCCTCAAGATGGGCTCGGGAGGACTGCTCTGACCTTTGGCACCTCTGTCTCTACCTCTCCCCCTTACTACGAGAGGAGGTACTGCCGCTGCTGATGCTCCTGCCGTTGGAGTAGTCAGTATAGCTGGGATCTGAAAAGGACAGTTGTCACATATCAGTTGTAGTGTGTGTATCAGATGCAAGCGTAGAATGTAGTGTATGTATCAGATGCAAGTATAGTATGAAGAATGTGAATGCAGAGTCAGATGCAATGAGTGAATGCAGAAGTCAGATGCAGTGTGCTAATGTAGTGTGCAGTGTATCAATGCAGTTTGGAAAAGACTACAATTGAAATGACAGTGTATCAGTAGAAAATTTGATGCATGAAGTATAAACTGAAAGAAATTACCAAGATTCCATGAAGACCGAGTAGCGTCTCCCTCATCTGTACCATGCCCATCAAGAAGGCTATCAGCTCGAGAACACCCCCTGTGTACTCTATCAATGCCTACAAATGCATTTGGATGATCAGTGTTTGCAATGAATATATCTAAAATGAAATGTGGAGTGCAAGTCATAAAGTGCGGTCCATACCTTAGTCAGGCCTCTAACCCCGACAAGCTCATGCTCGACCGCTGCGGGCTCAATCGGGCTCAATCGGGACCTGATAAGCATCCCCGGTGTGCCATCAGCATATCAGCACGGTGGAAAGCTCTGGCCAACCGGTCTTCTGCCTTGCCTGAAAAGCACGAGCCCTGGTTGCCCTAGTCACTCTAGGCACCTCTCTCGTAGCAGGAGCTCTCACCTCCTCACCTCCACAAGCACTGGTCGAAGGTGGCATGAGATGTGTCTAGATGAAGGTTGCATAGTCACCCTTTGCTAAAAAAATAATCAGCATCCAATCCCACCATAAACTGAATGACCTCATCAATGGATAGGCTATCTGCTGATCGCATGGACTCTGGCGATGCCATTGGAATGATCAAGTCAGGCAGGCCCACAGTTTGGCGTACGAATCGCTCACTCAGGAACCAGGCTCGACAGACTGGGCCCTCGAGTAGAATGTGGAAGCGAGAAGTGGCCCAGGCCCTAGCGTACTAGTCCCGAATCCCGCCCGGCATCATGGCCCATGGCTGCCACATGATCTACAAATAGAGGTTATACGGATCATTAGTTGCTGTCAGTTGCAAAATGTGAATCAGAATAGATGTAAAGCAAAAATGATTGTGTTTAGGGTTACCTCATCAGTAGCCACAGTGTCGAAGTAATGACGAAAGAACGTGAAGGTCTCGCAGGTCCTGCGCTGGTACCGGCCGTCATACCTCTATGAGTAAAGGATTGCTAGTGAGAGCTCCTCTATGGGCTCCGGAGCCAGAGTCGGAAAATAAGCATACACCCGTAGCTGTGGAGAAAATGCAGTGATATATGTAAGCACAATGTATGAACAGATACAAAAAGTGCAAAGCAAAAAGCACAATGTATGAACAGATACAGAAAGTGCAAAGCAGAAAGCACAATGTATGAACAAATACAGAAAGTGCAAAGCAGAAAGCACAATGTACAAACAGATACAGAAATTACAAAGCAGAAAGCACAGGTGTTGAACAGATATAAGGAAGAAAATGTAGAGTAGAAAATGTAGAGTAGAAAATGTAAAGTGCAAAGAGGAAACTAAAATGCATACCTCCCAAGCTTGCCAATAGCCTCCGATCAAGTCTCCTCTCAGACAGGAGGTCGAGGTCATGTATCCATATAGGGTGGCAAGGCCGGCTCCGTCCAAATCATAAAAGTGTGCCCGAGGACGGGTCACCAGAGCGCTCAGTAGATATATGCCTACGGTATTCCACCTGTTCAAAAATAAGGTGGTACCGAAGACGAACATCAGAACGCCTCTGGCATACTACTCCATCTCCTCTACTGTCTTGGGCTCGCTCCCTCTAAACTAATCGGCAAACCACGTATATCTGACCATGTCTGTCTGATATATGGCTGGATGCACTCCCAGCAACTTAACCCAAGCCGCCTCCCGCTCCCCTATGTCTGAATCGAGAGGGATCGAATCACCCCATACATCTAAGCCGGTGATCATGGCGAAGTCATAGGGAGTCATCATCATCTCCCTGTAGTAGAAAAGTAGAAGGAGTTGGTGGTATCCCAGCACCTCTCCACAAGTGCGCCTAGAAGAGAACAGCTCACGATAACTAGCGTCAAGCTAGAGCAAAATAGGCTAAAGCCTGTCTCGTCTATCATGTCGCGAACTCCTACGGGGAGCTCGTCGTACCAGTCTCGTGCAATAGTAGCTCCGTACCCTCTAATGGCACGAGACTCACCCTGTGGCAAAGAACAGATAAATCAGATATGGCAGTGATGAAAGTACAATCAGAAAATACAGTGCAAGAAATAATGTAAGTAAAGACAAGTAGGAATGCATGAAAATAGAGCTTATACCTCAACTACAACGGATGAAAGGTGAGAAGTCGACTCCCTCAGTAGGAGATCCTCCGACACACTGAGAATGAAGTCGCTGAAACGTCTAATGCCACCAGCTGGCAAGATATGTGTGCAAGGATGGTACCCCTCCAGATCAAGTGGCCGTACTCTCACTGGTAGTGGCTCTGGCTCTGGCTCGAACTCTGCCTCGAGGTCAGTCTCAATACCTCCAGCCGCCTCGGCAACAACCGGCTCATCCACCTTGAGAACAAGTGAAAATATGTAGGGAACCTCTGGAGGGGCCCCGTCATATGGTGAACTATCTGCAATCTGAAGAATGGGTGAAAAGTGGGTGAAACTAAAAAAAAAAAATGGAGAAAAAATGGTAAACTTGGAAAAAGTCAACCCTAGGAGAGAGAAAATGGAAGAAAAAGTCAAAGCCAGGAAAAGTGCACAGAACTCGAGAGAAACTCAAAGGGAACAAACCTAGAAGGGTGAAAATGAGGAAAAGTTGGTCGAAATCAAATTCCAATCGGTTCAAAATGAAGAGGGCTAAGAGGGTTTAGCGAATAAAGCTTGCTTGGGGTGTTGGAAAATGAGTAGAAAACGCAAATCTAGAGAGAAGGAGCACCTAAAGAGAGGGAGAGAGCATTTTCGGACATGTAGGTGTGAGGAAATGAGCCCTAGTGGCTTATACTTAAAGACCCATGTGTGCAAAGACGAATTTGCCCCAAATTGCCATCAGTGGCCGGTAGGGGACTGGCAAGGCATATTGGTAGCCGGCAAGGCTGTGCAATGGCCGATTGCCTCCATTTGTGGGTGGCCTTCTTTTATGTTTTGATGCTGTTTTGTGTCTTTGTTTCCCAAGAGTTGTAAGAAAAGTTCACTGTTGGGTCCAGATTGTCTCTACGGAAGCTCAAAACTCTGTTTTCGGCGCACGATGTTCATCGCTTCTCAACATGAACGAGGTATCCTTTTTAAATATATCGTAACTCTTCTGAGAGGTAAATCGGAAGTTGCTACTGAAATTCGTTTTTGTCAAATTATGCTTTTGTTCTTTGCATAGAATATGCATTTCATTTTGCTCCTTGCATAGAATATGCATTTCACTTTGTCACATAGAATATGCATTTCGTGTTGTTACTTAGAATATGCATTTCACTTCACATATATATTGCACGCACGTCTTGCATCAGTTATGAGTCTCGCATAGAATATGCTTTCGCTTTTGTTTCACGCATAGAATATGCATCTCATTTAATGCATAGAACATGGCTTCAATTAACATTGTATCTCAGTTGTTTATCTCGCATAGAACATGCATCATCACTGTATCGCATACTAAACCAACAAACGATATTGTATGTACGATTCATTCAGAGGAGTTTCGGCTACATCATTTGTGTCTTGGTAGGAAAATTTGCACTCATTCACTTTGTGCATCTATCGCATTCATTCACTTTGTGCATCTATTGCACTCATTCACTTTGTACATCTATTGCACTTGTTCACTTCATGCATCTATTGCACACCTCTGTGTTTTTCTCAGGACATGTGAAGTGCGGCTCTGGGCGGGTTCCATCTCTGGACGCGCGAAACACGCGCCCGAGCGGGTTTTTCTTAGAACGCATGACGCGCAGCTCTGGGAGGGTTTCATCTTGGGACGTGTGAAACACGGCCCCGAGCAGTTGTTATCTCAGAATGTGCGAAGCGCTGCTCTAGGCGGGTTTTATCTCGGGACGTGTGAAGCAGCGCCTCAGTGGTTTTTCTCAGGACGTGCGAAGCACGACCCTGAGTGGTTGTTTATCTCGGGACGCGTGAAACGCGAGCTCAAGTGATTTTTCTTTCTCTTGTTTCTCGAGACGTGTGAAACACGACCTTGAGCAGTTCTCAGTTTCTCAGGGATGCGTGAAACACAACCCTGAGCAGTGTTTTCTTTCCTCGTCTTGTGTTTTGGCGTGGTTAAATATGTGCTCATCTTCGTTTTGCATGAAACCTGTGTTGGTTTTAAGCTAATTGCTCATTCATGTTTTGTTATCTTGCTTATGTATTCATTCTTGCTTATCGCATTTGTTATTGCTTATTGCATCATCTCGCATGATCATAAGATTTCAAAGCAGCTGGCTTCGCGTCGCATGTGAGTCCAGTTTTCAAATTTGCATTGTGCATATCATTTGCATTTTGCCCCAGAACTATGCTGGTTTAATTCTTTGTAAAAGGATACGTAGGCAGCCTGTGGGCGCAATTATTTATTTTTGTCTTGATTATTTATCCAAGTCTTACAGCCTTGTCAAAATGGGTCGTCTCTGGGCTTTGACTTTCACTCACGTCATTTCATGAATCCGAGTTCTGTCAAAGAGGGGAAACTGTAGGCACCCCATTTTTGACGACCCTTACGACTTGGACGTCCTTGCATGCACACCTGATGATAAGTTTATGTGCTCGCCAAGTACTCGAAGTCCTCAGCGAAATACCACAGCTTTGAGCCTTTCAAACCCTATACCTTTTTGGCCTCATTTTTGGACCAAGCCTGTGTCCTTCAAGCCTGCAGCTTTTGGTGGCCTGCTGGCCACTTTTTGAGGCTACCAGCCATCACTTTTGGGCTGCTGGCCACTGATGTGGCTTGTCGGCCAGCAGTGTATTTTGCAGATATTTTATGCCAGTTGTTTGCACAGATGCATGCATTTATCCCTACGTGTAGGGCTGGATCTCCTTGAGGGAATTTAATGTTTTCTATATATAGGAGGCCCCTCTCTCATGTTTTAAGGTTAGAAAATTTTGAGATCAAAAATTTTCCTCTCTCTTTCTTTACCAAATCTCTACACTTTTGCCTACAAATCTTCAACCTTTGCCTATACACCCTTAACCAAATCTTCTCATCCTTGAGCTGAGGTGTTCTTGAGCTTGGTTTGAGCTCTAGAGGGTGTGTTTACTTGGTTTTGTTGCTTGGAATAGCTTCTTCTCTTCAAGAGGTATAAGACTTTGCTTGTAGCTTTTTTTTATTTGCATTCTTTCCTACTATTTTTCCTTTGTTTTGGGCCATCAAAACTCTATGTTTTTTGGGCTGAAGCTTGGGTTGAAGGCCATTAAAGGTTGAAGGGTTGATAGCCCTTCTTTGTACCTTGTTTTGGAGGCCTTTGCCCATGTCTTTCCCACCCTTTTACAATCTTTTTCCAAGATTTTAAATACTGATTTTTAGAGTTTTTTCAGTGACCAAAATCATGTTTTGAAGTCTAAATTTGAAGGGGTTAGCCTTCCCTCCTTGTGTCTTGCTTACTAGCCTAGTTGGAGCCATGTTTTAGCATTTTAATCTAGCTATTTCTAGTTCAATTCCATCATGTTTTAGGACTTATTTTAGACTATTTCAACACTGTTTTGAGCTATTGTTTGCATTTGAGCTTGGTTTTGCATGCTTTTAGTGTAATAGTCCTCATAAGCTTGATGTTTTAGGTCTTAGAAATCACTTATTTTAGTTGATAACACTTATTTTGGGCTCTTCACACTCAACATTAATAATCTCTACAACCTCCCTCCATTTTTGGCTTTTTTTATTTTGCTTTGAAAGTGGTTTCAAGTCACTTGCTTGCCCAAGTATGAAATTGAGGTTTCATAGTTAATGGTTTAATCCTTTAGGGGGTTCATTACCAACAGTATGATGTTTCTTTCATACCCAAAGCAACTTGTGTTTTGAGCCCTCTTTCCATTGGAGAACTTTAATTCACCATTGGACTTAATTGAATTAAAGGATGGAAAGGTAATTAAAATGGAGCAACTTGAAATTAAAAGTGAGAAAGATAATAATTTGGTTGTATTCAATTGGACGTTAATTGAACACATGGAACTTGAGCCATTTCATACTTGCTAGTGATGAAATGATTCACGTCTCCAAAGGTCATCACTTCTCTTGATCTTTCATGATAAGGAGGTGGTTTTTGAGAGTCTCATTTTGTTGCATTTGTTGAGCGTCTCATTTTGTTGACTTGGTTTCACAAGCCATCATGCAATGAAATTGCATCCATTAATGGTTTGTGAACCGAACTTGCTACTCCTTTGATTTACTCATGAAATGGAGGGGTGAGTTATGCAAACAGACCCTCGAAATACCCTGTATATGCTCTGTTTGTCCTCTGTTGTAGCAAGATGAACTTGTGCAGCAGTGGCCGGTAGACTACTGTAGACGGCGCCCGCATGGGCCTCATGCTACAGTTCGGACTCGATTTGCGTCACGGTTCTTAATCTGAACCAAAGAGTCCAAATCTGGCAAATCGTTTTGAGAAACAGATTTTTGAAAAAGTAGTGCCAAACATGGACTGCTTTGCCAGATACAGAGTCGCCACCTAAATATTTTAAAATGGGAAAATTTAGGAAACCCTGACTCGGTGCCGAAGGCCACATGTCCGTCATCACCGGAGTTGTCTCGGCTCGGGAGCTTGGGTACGATCGGGGAAGGTCAGCTATGAGCACCCCCTCATACACATTTGCTTGGTTTATGCGCCTATTATCCGCAGATTACATGGAAGCCCTGGGCGCCTTTAGGTGAAGGTCTCCGATTCCAGTTTGCCGGAGGGTGGGGTGCCTCCCGGTACAAGCTCCTATTCGAAGGGCCAGTTAGTAGGGCCTGGTTTTTGGGGGACCGCTTCTTGCGTCATGTCTGGGGGTACACTTCTCAGGACCCTCCCTCAGCACCCCCAGTCGATATGCGGATTGCTAATATGTTCTTTTCCCGGGATGTTGTTAATGCTATGCTGGGTACTGATGCTTTGCTACATCTTGAGGAGGGGGATTACGCTACTTACCGTCATATATACTT